>CAJUYH010011039.1:0-11513 GCA_910591685.1 Galerucella tenella
TACAAATGGAATTATTTGTAGGAAACCGTTGATCTTGAAGTGCAGGAGCTCAAAGTAGAGGAACTACTCATCAGCTGTGTTGAAGCCAGACCTCCTCTTTGGGATTGTCGCCTCCCATTAATTCAACGTTCTAAAACAATAAGAGACGAATTATGGCTGGAGATTTATCGAGAATGTGGTGGTAAGTATGGTTAATCTGGTTTCGGAGGAAAGCAGAAACCTATTGCCTTGACAACTGTATTCCTTTCATTTGTTCATTTTAGAACAACCAGAGTTCACAATCAAATATCTAATGACCAAATGGAGGAATTTAAGAGATACATTTGTTCGAGTGAAAGGTGAACATGAAACTTACAAAAAAAGTGGATCAGCTGCAAAAAAAAGTCTGGGAATACTATGAAAATATGTCATTTTTAGAGGATACCTTAAATCATAGAACGTGAGTGGAAAAAAATATATATTTTTATGAGTTTTGCATAATCATTTTCTTTAAGGACAATAAGCAATATTGCAACCACTCCTTTATCATCACCTAATCAAGTCAATCAAGTTAATGGAAGAAAAACAGGATTTTCATCAAAACAAACAGCAGAAATGGCAATTATTAATGCAATTGAAAAAATTAATCAACCAACACCGCTGCTGCCTCCCCCAATTGTTCAAGCAACAGAAAATCATCCTATATGCTTGAGAATCTCTGAATTATTGAGCAATGTGCCTCAAGGAGAGAGAACATTAATAGAAATCAAACTTCTGCAGGTAGCATATGAAGGAGCCGAAAAATACCTAAATCTTAGATAGAAGAATATTCGTCGGATATCTTGATAATAACTTATTTAAAAAAAGTATTGGTTGTGAAAATTTATTGACAATTCCAAAAACCAATCAAATTTCCTCATTTTATATCATATGAATAATCTCAGCCAATCATGTCAACATTACACTGATAACAGACCATGGGCAATTTTCACGTTACGTTGGTATTTCCTTCCTCTCTATCAACTGCAGCTAAAGGGCAGTAGCGTTTATTATTTTCGGTAGTTTTGGATTCAAACATCATTACCCAATTATGCAAGCACACAGTGGCTTTTACTATGGCCTCAACAGTAGGTAATGATGCTATTATGGGCTTTCTGTAAATACGCCAAGAATAATCAAAAATAATCAACCAATAAAAGCATTTTCGGATCATCGTATTTTCGGATATCGTCATTATGAACAGTAGCCTTAACTCTGGTCGCTGTTTCAAAATTTTGAAATTCCATAAACCTATGAATGAACAACTTTATCCTCTATATATTTGCAAATAAAAAGAAGAAGAAGAATAATCTATTACCTTTTTTACATTCTATTGCGTTTTTGCGTGGTACTCTGTTGTCTCTGTTACTATGAAATTTTTCCTAGGAACAACGATGATTATTTTCTATCCAATAAAAAGTATGAATTGTTTTGGTGACTTTGAAGGAAAAAATAGTATGATAATGCGTTTATAAGTCAAAACTGTGAGAAGCAGCGATGGGAATGAAGTACATTCCTAGCATTTCATTTCATAACCATTTTATTTGTAATCGCCATTTTACCGAAGAAGATGATAGTTATTTGACTTGAATTTGATCACACGGAAGCTGCGGGTCGAAGCTCTTCCGAGTTTATTTCCTAGCAATACAATTGAAAAAAATCATCAAGTACTGGCAAATGGAGCTTGAGAGAATAGTGAAATTTAAGAGTCTGTCTCAGCGATAACCACAAATATACACCAAATTTGTGGTAAATATATAATATATGATTTCGAACAGGAAATGTTTATCGCACTGCTTTAGTGATGAATGCAATGTAATGCACACTGAGTTATTCAAGAAATGGAAGGGAGTATAATCAGTGAATTAGTAATTCCCCTTCTTGAATCACTTGATATGCGCGTTACAAAGTATTGGATATTTTTCAACAATGCATATGCATATAGAGAATGCATATTTAGATTCATGGTTTTGGTTACGAATTACGTTTCATGAAAAGATATCTGTCAATTCTGTCATTAAAATAAGTCACATACAAATTGGTTGTCTCTCGAATATGTATTTTATAAAAGTGGTAATTTAAATGATGTTTTGAAGAATCTGACTGAATTTTTTCTCAGATAGCGAGAATACAGGGTCCGGTGAGCTATAGGGACACACGAATCTCTTAGTGATTTTGCGAAAAATCGATAGTACTCACCTATTTTGAGGATTATCCGTCGAAAAATTTGCGGGGTATACACAATTTACAGAGAAAAATCCAAAAAAGATTTTTTTTCTCCACTTAAACCATCACTTTTGGACTAAAAATTTTATACAAACAACCGTTTAAACGTATCACACTGAACGGGAGAGTGATGAACAACATGTTTTCTGGCTAATAATAACAACATTTCAGTGAGTTTCTTCAAAATATTGTTTAAACTACCACTTTTATAAATATATATTTGAGAGGCTTCAAATTTGCATGGAAACAATAGAGGAGTTCAGTCTAAGGTCAGTGTGGCCAACAAAAAGTGGTTTTTCTGACAAGAATGACAGTTAATGTCTACCCCTTAAAACATAAGATTTTTGCATGTTTTCTATCATTGCGAACATCTATATTGCTTTATTAAAATAATGAATACACCCCCGAAGCGTATATCTTGGAATTTAAAATGACTTTTTAGCTGAATACACATCACATCGGTGGCCAAAAATTCCAGGAACTCTTGCCATGACCTGTATTCTTAAGGGACTAGTAAGAATCTAACCAATGAAATTGATGCATTACGGGTTGCCTGAAACGAGAGAGATTCAATCTCTCATGGTTCGAACCGATAGAGAATCTCGTCAAAAGCGGTGAGAAGCTTAGAAACATGCGTATTGGATTTCGTCCCGTGATATTGGAGATCTCACTATTTCCTTTGAAAATACGACAAATTTGAAACTCTCATGTTTTGGGCAACCATGCAATACACCTATCTCATTGGTGAGATTCTCACTAGTTCCTTAAGAATACGGGCCCATATCACCATTGAATTTCTGTTATTCTGTCACTGGTTATGTCAGTTATATTTATTTCTGTTGATATTCGTTTAATTGTGTATGTCCATTTTCGATTAGATTTTCGTATCATTTCTAGTTAGTTGTATCTCTATTCTTCCAATTACTTTTTCCACTGACATAACTAGTGACAGATAACAGAAATGAAATGGTGACATGCCAAGAGTTCCTGGAATTTTTGGCCACCGATGTGCTGTGTATTCAGCTAAAAAGTCATTTTAAATTCCAAGATTTACGCTTCGGGGGTGTATTCATTATTCTAATGAAGCAATATAGATGTTCGCAATGATAAAAAGCATGCAAAAATCTTATGTTTTGAGGGGTAGACATTAACTGTCATTCTTGTCAGAAAAACTACTTTTTGTTGGCCACACTGACCTTAGACTGAAAATCAAATGACAAATGACATAGAATTGTGACATAGAAGCTCTAGCGTAAGCAGTAGTGTGTAACGCCCGTCAAAAATCAGCGATAACCACAAATATACACCGAATTTGCAGTAAATATATAATATGATTTCGAACACGAAATGTTGATCGCACTGCTTTAGTGATGAATGCAATGTAATGCACACTGAGTTATTCAAGAAGGGGAAGGGAGTATAATCAGTGGATTAGTAATTCCCCTTCTTGAATCACTTGATATGCGCGTTACAAAGTATTGGATATTTTTCAACAATGAGAAGGGTGACTGCATGTATGCATTCAATATTTTGGTACGCGCATATCAAGTAAATCAAGAAGGGGAAGGGTGAATCCAATGTTTATATTCCCTTCCCCTGCCTAAATAACTTAATGGCCATTACAAAGTATTGGATATCTTTTAAGGGGAAGGGTGAATCCAATGTTTATATTCCCTTCCCCTTCCTGAATAACTCAATGTTCATTACAAAGCGTTGGATGTGTTTTAAGGGGAAGGGTGAATGTAATGATTATATTTCCTTCCCCTTTTTCGAATACACAATGTAAGGATATCACCAAATACAAAATGTCTGTAATTTCATTTATTTTCTTGAGTTTGGGTTGAATAAATTCATTAAAAAATATAGTTTTAATAAATATTTGATTTCGCTTCTCAATAATAATGTACAAGATTACCATAATTCTCAAGTAATCGACTGCAGCTACAGAGTTTTATGTTCTGTATGTTGCATAACTCTCATATATTATTATATTATTTTTGGTTTCATATGGTAAGTATATATAGAGTATAAAATGAAGTGACAAGGCACAAACGTAATATTTATTTGAAAATGCAATGTTATAAACAATTTTATTTTTTATTGTGACCTAAAAATGTATAATCTCATTTACACTGGAAGATGAGAAATAAATTTTAGAGAATGCATATTTAGATTTATGGTTTTGGCTACGAATTACGTTTCATGAAAAGATATCTGTCAATTCTGTCATTAAAATAATTCACATACAAATTGGTTGTCTTTCAAATATGTATTTTATAAAAGTGGTGATTTAAATGATGTTATGAAGAATCTGACTGAATTTTTTTCACAGATAGCGAGAATAGATGTTGTTGATCACTCTCCTGTACAGTGCGATACAGTTAAACTGTTTTTTGTATAAAATATCGGGCCAAAAAGTGATGGCTCAAGTGGAGAAAAAAAATCTTTTATTGGATTTTTCTCTGTAAATTGTGTATAATCCGCAAATTTTTCAACGGATAATCTTCAAAATAGGTGAGTACTATCGATTTTTCACAAAATCAGTCAAAGAATCGTGTGTCCCTATAGTTCACCGGACCCGCATCTTACATTTAAAGGTATGTTAACATAATAACTTTATTTCTTATAACCTGAAGGTTGTCTCTGTTTATACCAACAAAAGTATTTAAGATAGTATCAATCTCCAGTAGATTCAGCAGAATGAAATTATATGCACAAAAAAGTATCCTTTGTAGCTTATACATACAGGATGTTTCACAATCACTAACTTACCTAGGTATATATTGGAGACTACTCATATAATTTCTATAAAAATTGGCATTGATGGTGAACAAGTTATGATGAATTTACAGAGGATATTTTGACATACCTACATGCCACTTCCTGTTTTAACAAAAGTGGACAACAACTATTTGAACTGTAACACGCTGTATATTTCCTACTCACTTTTCAGATTCCATTAATAATAATATTATTTCCCTACAGGCTTTACAATCATATAGTACATGTATGTTTAAATTAAAAATATAAACATTGACAAAAAAAAACAGTGAAACAAGTGATAGGTATAAATGGGTAATATGCAGAATAGATAATAAAATAATTTGAGCAAAATTGAATATTGCCTATTACCTACTTAAAGCTTATTGTGATTGATACTGTGAAAAAACAAATTGCACTCATTGCAAACTTAATTGAAATTATTACACATATTAAATACATCTCAGTAAGAGATTAGTTTTTGCTGCATTATTATTGTAAAACATTAGGCTAGTATTAAATTGAGACATGCTAAAATTTAGCAGAACCAGCAAACTTGAACAATCAATAAAACTGTACAAGATTGAAGAGATATGACAGAGAAGCAAGATATCTTCCGAACACAAGTCTCAAAATTGAAGCTGTCAAGTAAAAAATCATAATGAATACCTCATTGAGGGTAGGTACCATTAACTTTGAAAGCCAAGCACTTGAGAAACTTTCTTTGTACATTTTCATTACAGGATATATGAACGATGTAATGAGGACTCCATACATTGGAGGCAAATTCAAGTTTAAATCCAATGAGAAAAGTAAAATGTTTTAAACAAAGGAGATTGATGAAACCTTTACAATTTCTCAAATCAATACATATATTCTATTTGCCACTGATATACTCAATAAAACTTAATCTAGAATCAAAAACAACATCCAGGTGTTTGATATGGATATTTCTTTTTAAGATGGTATCATTCAAAGCATGTGAACATCTAATATATTATTCTTGTGAAAGTTACAGTACTACATTCAAGGATAAAAAATGTACCAACTATAAACTTTATTAACTTTATTCTGCAGCATCTCACAGCCATCCAAGTAAGATATGGATAAGTAAATTTTTAAATAATCTGCATAAAACAGGTTATTAGTAGTTATATGTAGTTTGTTCCAAATCATTTATAAATAAGAAAGTAACAATGGTCCTAAGTTGGAACCTTGCAGCATACCTGAATTTGTCATATAATTTACGCTTTGGAAACCATTATAATGCACAAAAACATCTCAAATAACTGCGAATGTCATGAAGATTGGAGAATGAATCGCCATTATTTGTCATTGTGCCAGGAATGCAAGATGCGCTATTTTTTGAATGGATGTATAACCAGAATTGGTCTTTATTGAATTTTGAATATAAGAAGTGTGAGCTGCTTCAATCTGTACTCTTTAAGTTTTTGGATTAATGGAAAAGGACAATATCATATCTGTTTAAATTTATTGAAAAGTTTTTCCTTTTTGTTCACATCATTAATAATTGCAGCGTTGAACCATGCAGGAAATTTCTGAAGACTAGGACATACAGATCAAATAAATATTAGAAAATATTATATAATTCATTGAGTGCAATATTGATATTAGCAAATTTTTTGTAGGAACGACCAATCAAGTTTACACAAAAGTCCCAAGAAATTTGCACGTTTAAAATTGTATGATCTTATGTGTTTATTAGGAGAGAACATGTGTTCATTATTGAGAATAGAATTAATTTGTATGTGTAGAGGAAGATGATAAAAATCTTGATTTACAGTTGGTGGTAACTACTAACAACACAAATCATTTTTGTTATAGCTGAATTTATTTATTTATTTTATTTACGAGCAACGCCCAATATTTTATAAAAACAAAGACAAAATAGATCAAACATATAAAATAACATATAAAACAAGTATGATAGTCTCGTAGAGAAGTGAGTTTTCTGCGAAAAATAGTTCTGATGATTTTAAAAATATGGGGTTTGGTTTTTTGGATTTAGAATTAAATTCTGAGTAATGGGTATTTTTGAATTTTTTTGCCAAGAAAAATTGTAATTGTTATAAACAAAAAACGTATAGAGAAAATGAGGGTCTCCGTTTTTTGGTTATAACTTGAAAAATATTGAAAATAGCGTCTTTTTGAAAAAAGATTCTAAAAGAGGAGAAAATTTCAGAAACTGTAACTCAATTATTTATAATTTTAAATTGACGTTGAAAATACCGCTCCGCGCGGCCGTTTTGCAGCTGCTGCGTCACCGCCAAGCCAACAGCATCACAAAATAATTTTTTTAAAATATTTGTTATCAATTGAAAAATTTGAATAAATTACAGTTTTATTTAGAGACTTGAAGGAATATAGTCCAGTAGACAAAAAATTTTTCACTTCATTTTTGTTAAACTTATTCAATTGTTGATCAACTAATTTTTTGTGGACTTTGGACAACTGAAAATCAGTTCTAAAAGTTTAAATAAAGTACCTAAAAATTTTTTGAATTCTGGGAGGTTTTCTTATTGACTCAAACAAAATTTTATGCCATTCTGTTGTATTGGTCAAATAATGAATTTAAAAAAAAATTTCAATTGTTTATAATCTTTTTTTTTATTTATCACCCCTTTGAATGATTAATTAAGAAATCGTTTTTTTTTCTAAATTCATCATTTGCTATCATTAAAATTCCAAAAAAAAACATTTTTGCAACGCAATTTTCATTGTTTATTTAATTAACAATTTGTTATTTATAAACAAATTCTGAACTTTTTTTTTCCGTTACAAAAAAAATAATAAATACAGCCATGTGCATCAAAGTATGTGGAACCCGGCACCTATCTTATCAACTTTCAAATTGCTTTTAAACTATTGATGAAAAATGTCATCTTCATATCTATAACGGGTTTATTTTTATACGCATTTGTTTACTAAAAAATACATGATTTTCATCTTAGAATATTTATATCTCTGTTACTATAGAAGTTACGGCTGTTATCATTCAATATAATTTTGAAGACTTACTATCAGACTACTCAAAAACTTTTTTTGTTAACTCTTTACTCCATTTGTTTATTAGTTATTTGTTATTAACATTTTCATAAGATTAAATTAATGGCCTTGGGGTTAAATGTAATTCAAGTATGAATAATACAGATACTTACTGGTTCTCGTCTTCATTGTTTATAATTATACATTTTTTATATATAGTTCTAATAAATATACATCAAAATTTAATTGATATGAAGATGATTAAAATTAAATCAGGTAGAATAATTAATTATCAAAAATATTGTCTTGGATGTCCAAACCGTATCATCAATAGTTTAAAAGTTATAGCAATTCGAAAGTTGATAAGATAGGTTCCGGGTTCCACAGTGAGTATGTTAAATATTTAAAAATCAAATAAAAAATAAAACAAAATTTTTTGAAATACTTTGATGCACATGGCTGTATTTATCTTTTTTTTGTAACGGAAAAACGGTTCAGAATTTGTTTATAACAAATTGTTTATTAAATAAACAATGAAAATTGCGTTGCAAAATTTTTTTTTTGGAATTCTAATGAGGATAGCAAATGATGAATTGAAAAAAAAACGATTTCTTAATTAATAATTTAAAGGGGTGATAAATAAAAAAAACATTATAAACAATTGAAAATTTTTTTTAAGTAATTTTTTTCTTAAATTCATCATTTGACGAATACAACAGAATGGCAAAAAATTTTTTTTCAAAAATATTAAAATAGTCTATTTGTTTATAACAAATTTATAAACAAATAACGTAAAAATTTTTTTAGTAATGGAATAAGATGCAAAAAATAAATGAAAAGCCGGCTGATATAAAAAATATAAAAAAAAATTTTTTAATCACAATATGGATTTTTCATTTTTTGTTAACTTGAAAAAATAATAAACAAATGAGAAAACTTTTTTAACGGAATTTTGTTTATTGAGTCAATAAGAAAACCTCCCAGAATTCAAAACATTTTTAGGTACTTTATTTAAACTTTTAGAACTGATTTTCAGTTGTCTAAAGTCCACAAAAAATTAGTTAATTAACAATTGAATAACTTCAACAAAAATGAAGTGGAAAATTTTTTGTCAACTGGACTATATTCCTTCAAGTCTCTAAATAAAACTGTAATTTATTCAAATTTTTTAATTCAAAACAAATATTAAAAAAAATTATTTTTTCTACTACCGTGTGTAAAGTACGTACTTTAGACACATTTTCGAGTGCGTAAAACTTTATTTTACGCACTAGTGCGTAAAGAATTTTACTTTACGCACTAGTGCGTAAAGAAAAAATTCCAATATGTATGTATATCTAGTCTTATAAAAAAATAGGTATTATAAACGGATATTAAATCTAAGTTTTTTTCATAAATTGGAGATAGAAACCTATAGAATTTGGTAAAGTAACCTAATAATTATTGTTAAATAATTATTGGGTACTGGAAATAATACGGTAAATAGGTATAAGTTGGCGGTGAGTGACTGACATTTCTTTGTGAATTGAATCTGACATTTAAAATTTAAATTGAGATCTTCCGACTATACCTAGAGTAAGCAATTGTATTTTATATTTAGGAATTGAATATTTTTAGAAAACTAAGATGTGATTTTAGATTATTATAAAAAGACTCTTCTAAAGAAAAATTTAACTTACTTTACGCACTAGTGCGTAAAGTATGTAATCACTCATGTGATTGTCGCATTCGTCAAAAAAAGGCTACTTTACACACTAGTTACATAAATAACTATTGTGATGCTCTGTTGGCTTGGCGGTGACGCAGCAGCTGCAAAACGGCCGCGCGGAGCGGTATTTTCAACGTCAATTTAAAATTATAAATGATTGAGTTACAGTTTCGGGAGTCGGGATTTGTCCTTCTGAAATTTTCTCCTCTTTTAGAATATTTTTTCAAAAAGACGCTATTTTAAATATTTTTCAAGTTATAACCAAAAAACGGAGACCCTCATTTTCTCTATACGTTTTTTGCTTATAACAATTACAATTTTTCTTGGCAAAAAAATTCAAAAATACCCATTACTCAGAATTTAATTCTGAATCCAAAAAACCAAACCCCATATTTTTAAAGTCATCAGAACTATTTTTCGCAGAAAACTCACTTCTCTACTAGACTATGTCAAGAAACTCAGTGAACAATAACAACAAAATTACTGATCACAATATAATATTAAAGTGATGCAATTCCAATCCTGTATTAAGATTTCATCTCTTGTAGGAATTGCCTGAGGGAGTACCCAGATCCAACCTGTTCGCACTGGATAGAATTCTGCTATTGCAGCAAACCTCCCATAATTACATCCATGGAATGGAGCTGCAAAAGAATGGTTATCTCTTGTTGATATATAAGGAACATGAAAACCAACACAGGATAGTAATTGTGGACAGTATTATGGAAGAGTAGGTAAGTAATCTATTATAACTATTCACAATATTATTTAATTGGTTGGTACCAAAGAAATTTAACAAGTGACTAACAGCAGCACTTTTCCTATCATTTGGATTATGAAATAGATAGTCAGGTACATCAAAGTCGCCAAGAACTATATATATAACTTTTTATTTAGTCAAAAATAACTAACTCTGTTTACATAATATATATGTTATAGGCAATCTGTATAATCCGGCATTGTATAGAATGCCTAGGCATTATATACATTGCCAAAAACGTTCAGGCAATGTGTATAATACGATTCATTTCATACATTGCCTAATAATTGTTTGTCTTTGGGTATCCCTTTCTTTCAAATACTGTGGGAATTCATCTTCTTTGGTCTGCCGTTTTCGCTTTCGAGTTGGGACTTGTTTAGAAGTATTTTTGTTTTCTTGTAAAACTTGTGTTTTATTCTGAGATTCGTTCACAATCGTCGATTGGGTTTCATTGTCAGCAGTATCTATATCACCACCATCAGCATCGTCATCATTGA
The DNA here is from genome assembly GCA_910591685.1 of Galerucella tenella. Classification (NCBI taxonomy): domain Eukaryota; kingdom Metazoa; phylum Arthropoda; class Insecta; order Coleoptera; family Chrysomelidae; genus Galerucella; species Galerucella tenella. Next base: position 10,976 of record CAJUYH010011039.1, read on the forward strand.
TAGTAATATTGGTTCCGTTGTCATTATTCACATGGTTGTCGTCATCATCTGAAACCGCAGATACATTCGACACAGTGTCTTTATGAGATGTTTCTAAAAAACTCAGTCTAGCATACACCTCCCATTTGGAATTTTCAGATTTAGCAGCACTTCCTGTGCCTGCATGTCTTTCCCGTTTATATCTGTTGTAGGGGTCTTTAATGCACTTCCATCTTTTTTTACAGACGTCCCCTGAAATGGAAATTAACTTATTATTTTTTTACATTTATGGCAACTGGAGAATCTTTTGTGTCTTTATCTTTTGCATATCGTGTATCTAACTGTTATATTTCAAAGATCGTGAGAGAAGAGAGAAGTTTTAAAAGCAATGTGCAAAAACCTTGTATCAGTAGCAATGCCAACATTATCTGAACAGGATTTTTATAGAGTTTTCGCAACATTTTCGAATAAATGGGATGTACCGAACTGTGTAGGAGCAGTAGATGGGAAATACATTCGAGTTAAGTCGCCAGAAAACAGTGGTTCATTATTTTTTTTT
>CAJUYH010011040.1:0-11512 GCA_910591685.1 Galerucella tenella
GACTGTCAACTTCTACTCTCACTATCATAGTAATTCTACTTCTTACAATCTATTTGCTGTCCCAAGATAACCTGAATACCTGTAAGACTTTTTCGTGGTCATCTAGAGGCTCCTTCTTTGTGCGATGCTGTCAACTTCCTCATGTATCTAATGACTCGGTGCTTCCATCACTATTAGAATTGTTCTGCTTCCTTCAGTCCCAAGCTAACCTTTATCAACGAACATTAACAAGACAAGAAGGGTCACTCTCCGTCGGAACTTTCATGTCCAAATTCCTGGAGCCGTGCACGTTCTCGTGCTTATACGAGTTGATGCAAACCGCTAGCAATTAAAACGAATAAACGTTCACTTACCAGGGTGATTTAAAAACATCTAGCAATAAGTGTAACCTATTCCGCTTTGTGGGAATTAAAATAAAAAAGGGAATATCGTCAGGATATTTAAGATTTCTTAGTACTTTTTACAATCTGTTGCTAAGATCGCTTATTCCTGGTCCAACTTCAATAACAAGTTTTATAATGCACAGTAAATGTTCCTTCTCGTCATTGCTTTTTTTTATACAGATAGAAACCATTTCCTAAGTAATTATTGATGTAAAATACTACTTTCAACTTTATTTGTTGTTTTCTTTACATCCGGTATACTTGTAAGCAATTTTTACTGTTTATTGTTGGATTCAAGGTTGTAACTAGAAAAAATGCTAATGGCCTATTCATTAAAGCGCCAGCAGCGCCTTTGTAAAACACGATTAAGCAAATCTGCAATTCAAATTCGAATCAACGTATCTCCAGAAAGTTAATTTGATTCTACACACAATTAAGAAAACAGACAAAAAGGGCACAACTTCGTACAAAGTCTTTTTATTTATTTTCACCAGCTATGGAAAATGTGGTGATTAACCAATCTTGAATGTATTAATAAGAATTTATTATGTGAAGGGGCTTTATGAAAATATTTTCAAAAATATTCCTATTGAATTAAGGAAACAACAAATGATAAAAAAAACTTTTAGCAATAAAAATTGTAGAAAACAATATATCTAACAATACATCTTGGTAAGTCGTTGCACTAGAACTAGAAATACATGAAGATGGCACTAAAGATGGGGCGGTAAAAATAGTTGTAGTGCTTGAAAGTTGAGAAAATCAATAACCTCTAAGACCCGTTCTTGACACTCGTATTCCAAACCTCAATACATTGAAAGGTTTTTGAGTCATTTGTCTAGCAGTCTATTTCTATGTCTTATGTCTATCTGCATGTTATGAGTGCTTTTAAGTTGTAGCTCGATCTGTATCTGTAGACCAGCCCGTGGACTGGGAAAACTATCTGGCGCGTCCCCAGGGGAACGGCAAAGGGACTGAGTCGCTGAGCTAAACCTCCCCAAAATCCTTTGCGAAACATGCCACCGCAGACCAGTCTACTCAAGCTAAGGTGTAAGGAATCGTGTCGACAGCTGAATGGCCGCAGGGTGATATGGGGTCACGAACGATCCCCTTGGGGAACCGGGCGGAACCCCATTGTAATTAGCTTTCCTCTGGTAATGCGGGGCTCTGCCAGAGGTGACCAACCTTTCCCTTGCTACTCGAGGGAACACACATGTACACTACACAAAAAAAAAACAAATCCCGAGACTGGACAGAAGTGCTCACCTCAATTAAGGGCAGAAACAGAAATGTCCACCCCAAAATACTGCTCAGAATAAGGCTGGAAATGAAACATCGCCTCGTGATGTAACACAAAGGCCAAGGCGAAAGCGCATTTGCGGCGCCGAAGCCAAAAGGAGGAAGAGAGCAAAGGATGGTATCCTAAGATTATTAAATGCATTGCCTTGAAGACAGTCGATAGGGATGGTTGTGGCGATCAGAGGAATTGACAGATAACAAGTGTCTTATGGTCAGAGTTGGGGGATTGGAAGCAGCCAATGATCCTACGAGCGGGGATTGAAGGATTCGCGATATAAATATATAAGTCGGAAGCTTTACGTTCAGATGTTCAGTTATGACCTTATACTTGGAGGAGTTGAACAGTATCCCATCTTGTATGTATCTCATGATATATTTTATATTATTTGCTGTTTTTTTTACGTTAGTAAAATAAATATATTTCTATATTATTTTGGTTGGAAAAATTTCTTTCTGACCAAAAAAATTAGTTTTTAGTTATTTTTGCTCCAAAAACGATCCATTTTCGTCAAAGATTTCCTGAACTATCACTTGTAGACGAAATGAATATATTCGAAACTAGACGCATTTATCTCGTGTTTGTTTATTGATTTTTGATAAATGCATCACCTATCAAAACAAATCGATGTCAGTGACCGATAATTTGTAACTTATACCAATCTATTACACACCAAACAAAAAACAACAGTGAAAGCACGATAGTTGAGTATTATATAACACATATTTGGTAAAATAAATGCGGATTAAAAAGATAATCCCATTGGAATTTATGCATCGACACAAAAGATTTGATGCAACTTGAGGTTTGCTAAAATTTCTACACCATAAATAGTCCAGTAACTGAAGACCTGAAAATAGGCAAACCTATCAATATATTTGTCCAATAATTTTTTTTGGCTAGATTTGTAGGTCTTGACAGGTACTTCAAAGGGAGAAAAAGTTCTCCAAGATTGCCAAAATGGCCCCTAACGCCCCCAAAAAACGGTTTCCCGCCATTATCTCCCGAAATATGCAATTTGGAAAATTCTTGTTCCGATAAAAAGTGAAGGTCGTCAAATTATCTACAAAAATGGTCCCCATCATTTTTTTCCAGAATGCAATAGTTTTCGAGATAATCGCATCCAAACGTCCTCTCGCTTACGCGGCTGCACTACCTCTATAAATGCTACCGTCTATAAAATTAACTTGTCAACCGGCGGACAAATTCTTCCATAACTCGGTCAAAAATCAATATTTTTCGATTTTTTGAAGTTCATTGTAATGGGAATATCCGTAGGTATCAATATGTGTACCTTAAACCCCGTTCTCGCCCGTCGAGGACATTGCAAAAAGTGGCCAATGTTATTTTTCCTCAATATTTTGGCCTCTTCCATTAAATCATTGACATTTTATTTATTTTAAATGGTTTATTTTCCCTTGTTTTTTCAAATGGGGTCTGTGGAGGTCCTGAATGTTCCTAGAAATTTTTTTTCAGTATCTTATTTGTATTTTTCAGTCGTTTTCGGAGTTCTCACAAATCTTTCAAAATTTCCCGGTCCCTGGAAAATGAGTACATTGTATTCCGAATAAAAATATTGGTTCAGAGAGTAAACATAGTAAGCTTTCAAATGGTGTGCATTTAATATCAAAATAGTTCTTTATTTTCGCTTGTTTATAAGATTCGTGAGAACTCCGAAAACGACTGAAAAATGCAAATAAATAAATAAACTTTTTATTGAAACGCCACAAAGATACTGAAAAAAAATTTCCAGGAACATTCAGGACCTCCCCAGACCCCATTTGAAAAAACAAGGGATAATAAACCATTTAAAATAAATAAAATGTCAATGATTTAATGGAAGAGGCGAAAATATTGAGGAAAAATAACATTGGCCACTTTTTGCAATGTCCTCGACGGGCGAGAACGGGGTTTAAGGTACACATATTGATACCTACAGATATTCCCATTACAATGAACTTCAAAAAATCGAAAAATATTAATTTTTGACCGAGTTATGGAAGAATTTGTCCGCCGGTTTACAAGTTAATTTTATAGACGGTAGCATTTATAGAGGTAGTGCAGCTGCGTAAGCGAGGGGACGTTTGGATGCGATTATCTCGAAAACTATTGCATTTTGGAAAAAAATGATAGGGACCATTTTTGTAGATAATTTAACGACCTTCACTTTTTACCTGAACAAAAACTCTCCAAATTGCATATTTCGGGAGATAATGGCGGGAAACCGTTTTGGGGGGGGCTTAGGGGCCATTTTGGACCCTTAGCCAAGGCGCAATCTTGGAGAACTTTTTCTCCCTTTGAAGTACCTGTCAAGACCTACAAATCAAGCCAAAAAAAATTCAGTTACTGGACTAAAAGCAAACAAAATTTTCGTGACATCTTAACTTTTGTGCATTTAAAACTGGTTTGATTTCCCAAAAAAATTTGCAAAGAGAATATTGAAAGAAGATTTATGGTTTTGGGGTGATCTCTGCTTCTACGTAGATCCCGGAGAAAGACTAGTAGTTATTTGTCATATTCCATGAAGTTGCAAGGACGTAGATATAGTTTCAGTTGATACTGGAGGTAAGGAGGTTGCTTGCAAAAAGAAATAGAGTCCTAGATAGCTCAGATGTTTGGGAAATAATGTGGGATTAGGGTAGATAATTAATGTCAAAATGACGAAGTGCTTTAGCTTAAGATGGAAGATGTGGGATAGAGGTACTGTAGAGATATAAGAGTAAATCTCCTGACGATTTGGAAAACCAAGACATCGATATGTGTAAATTAATCAGCAACGATGTGATGAAACTAATCTTGAGGTTTCCTTGAATTTCTACACTATTTCCACAAGGCTAACAAAGTTTTCGGGACATCTTAATTTCTAATGGTTTTAAACTGGTTTGATTTCCCAAAAAACTTTACAAAAAGAATATTGAAAGGAGAGGTATGATTTTGGGGTAACCTAAAAAATCAACTGACCTCTGCTTCTACATAGTCCTGGAGAAAGACAAATAATTATTTGACATATTCCATGAAGTTGCAAGGACGTAGATGTAGTTTCAGTTGACACTGGAGATTGCTTGTAAAAAGAAATAGAGATCTAGATAGCTCAGATGTCTGGGAAATAATGTGGGCTTAGGGTAGATAATAATAATTAATGTCAAATAGACGACGTGTTTAGCTAAGATGGAAGATGTTGGGATAGAGGTAGGCAGTGCCGGATTTAGGGTTCTTGCGGCCCTAGGCCAAATCAACCCGAGCGGCCTCCGCCCCGGCCGCCCCTTAGGTGGAAAATTGAAATGTGCCTTATTTCCAGCTCACGTCAAAACAAGTGAGTAGTTGAGATATCTTAAAGATAAACACCAATTAGAAAATATTAATGGATGCAGGATGCGGATGCTAGCAATAATATAAAATGGCTTATAATTATTATATCGTATCCTTTAACTTCATTATGGAATTTAAGTATAAAGCAGATTTCATATTAATACATAACGTTTATTTTATAACTTTACTTTATAAAATTGGTACAACATATTAGTTCTAAAAATAAACATTCACTCACACTGTATGTATTACAGTGAATGTTCACAGTAATGTTCAAATAAATCTAAACGCTCACTTTCCTTGCTTTTTTGGCTGCAAAATCTTTAATCAACTCGCTAAAGTCTAATGCTTGAAAAAGCTCAGAATTTGCCACAAAACTAGCCAAACTAGACAAATAGACCCTAGACAAACTAGAGAATACGCAGTATTTTAAATCTTGATTACATTTGCTTTATTTTATTTAGAAAAGTTCTAGATAATCAAAATAGATTGTCAATATAATCGACATGATACTAAAAATAAAATATTCATTGTATCTTTGATCTAAATGTTTAGTCATGTTGAACTTTTAATTTATTGCAGACGCATTTAATCAATCTCATTTACAATTGTTACTTTCCTAAAAAATATAATCAAGAGAGAAACTTTTAAAAGGAATCATCGATAGTACTTGAAATGAAACTAACTGGTTCTAATTAATGACTTTACTTAGTGGAACTGAAGCAGTTTCAAGACATCGCATATCGTTGAAGAGGTATAAGACTATTAATGAAAAAAACGATTTGTTGGAACTTTAGTTCTTTAAGTCAGGTTATGTTTGAGCGACCGGGGGTCGCGACGCAAAATATCTGACCGTTCCGTTGCTTCGCTATGTGCCTTGCTTGCGTGAGTGTAGCTCTCTCCTGAGTCTCTCTCGTTTACGAAGCAGCGATTCATATGCTTCGGCCGGGAATCGAACCGGGCCGCCCGCGTAGAAGGCGAGCATTCTACCACTGAACCACCGATGCTATATTAAAATTCTATGCAAAGCTGGTATTCGCAGTGCTGGTGATCTACTTGAATTTGTTCGGATAAATTTTTACTATTATTTCCATAATTTTTTGGCGCGATTAAGGATTGAGGGGTCTAGCACATAAATTGATTTGACATTTGGCAGGATGTTTTTAAATGTAAAAGGGCATATTTTGACAGAAATAGTAGATTGTGCAACTAGAGTGGATATGATGGCCATATCGCACGAGGACGAAGTTTGAGCAGGACGCCGTAGGCGGAGTGCTCAATCGTTCAAGTGCGATATGGACAATCCACACGAGTCGAAAAGTATCTTTTTTCTACGACCTACTTAAGAAAAAATCTAGTAAATAAAATTTTTTAAAAACTGTAATATAACTTCAAATTGAAAATTTAACAATTCAATTTTATGTTTCCACTAATTTTTTTGTGGTAAACGTACAGTTCTTGAATGTCCAATTTGAATAATGCTACGATTTCCCTTTTTAAATATACGATGCTGTTATAAGTAGATGTTGCCAGTCGGACTCCCTCATGAAGGGTACCGTATCATTATCTATAATAATGAATATTCTGCTGAATATTTCAAACGTTTACCTGTTGTCGTTATTAATATCAAGCAGAATAATTATTTAAAAATAAAATTAACAATTAAAAAAAACTTATTCACGGGGAATCGAACCCGGGTCTACCGCGTGAGAGTCTGGTTTGCTTACTACTAGACCACCGAGAAATATACAAATTATTTATCTATAACGTCAAATGTATTACATAATTTTTGCTTAAAAGGAACTAAAGTTCCTACCGTGTGTCCCGCGACACGTTCTACCTTTTTTTTTTCACTTTTACGATGTATTACCACATTTTTCACGATAGTTGCTCATTGCTTATCACAATCGCTGAAAGGCCAACCATTTATGTGGCTATATCGAATAAATGTGGCGTTATAGGATTTTGATTGGAAGGGAAGGAGATAAGATGGAAGAAAAGAGTGGCTCAAAACAGTAAGTATCAGGCATTAGGCCGTAAATAAGCCTTAAAATCATATCAGGGTCAGAAACGAAGGAAATTTACCAGTAAACTTGAACATATCGATACGAACTGTTTGGTGGGTGAGCCATGACTGTCGCTAGGTATTGAAAAGTCGCTATTTCATTTGGCGAACAAGGAAGTGTGAGTGTGAAAACGTCTAAACGTATAATGGAGTGGCAACTTTATGTGGTGACTTATGATACTAGTGGAGCTATACCTACTGAACCCTGTGGTCCCCCTTTTCAAACGTTTGTTAAAAATAGGATGATTTGAAAATATTTTACAAAATAATTGGAAAAAAAAATTAAATAATGTATAAACTAATTGGAAGTGTATTCGTTTTAAAAGCGTAAATAACTGAAAATAATGCAGTTTTCGCCTACACAATGAACTGAAATTTATGCTGTAAATAAACGCAATATAATATAGTAGTTGTAGAGTGGCGTTAGCGTTGTACAGAAATTTTTAAATTATCTAAAAATAATTCACATTTGACTGCGCTGCATCTATTCAGGCGCGTCTATTTTTAAAATTGAACAGAAGTTTTCTTTAGGCTAATTCCGTGGCAGTGACTTTCTTAATTCTATACCGTGTCCCAAATTACATAAATTTTGGCTGGAAAAATATTACAGGAAACTCGATTATATTTATAAAACTAAAAACTCTTGAAATTTGGTATAAAACGGATACAAAAGAAAGTACAATGTTTCTTTATAATTTGGTTATAACACATAAAATTTTAGAATGCATAATTAGTCGCGTCAATGAAGCCTTTGGTTGTTTAAACAATATAAATAGTTCCGTCCCCACTCCAAGAGGTTTCTGATTTTAAAGAATATAAAAAAAACAAAATTTTGAAAAAAAACATCAAAATCGGAGCTGTTCTTGAGGACTTCCGAAGATTGCCTGTTTTATGTATTCATTGACTCCACTAAATAGTACAGTCCTTTGATTGTCAAGAATATTGTTTCCAGTTGTCATTTTTCCAATATATTGACGCAGGCTGCAAAGATAACTGGCGGCAAAGTAGAGATTATGAAAAAGCATATCAAAATCTCTAAAATTACCAATTTTCTAAGCTTCCGAAATCATTTCTGGTAATCTATTTTGAATAAAAGAGTTAAAGATAATAACTAGAATGTCTGAATAGTGTACTAGATAATCTATACCTATAACGCTATACATTCCCGAGGGAACTTTAACTGTTTCAATCGAGCTCTCTGATTCGTATAGTGCAGTGAACCACTCACTTTCTTTTCCATCGATTTATATATTCTTGTCCCTTTTTATTTTTCTGCTACTTAATTTATATTACATCATTTCTTTGATGATTTCAGCCCAATCCAGTATTTCCATCGCTGGTATATCAGTAGATATTTATTTTGCCCTTTAGCCTGCTTTCTGCTGCCCATCCTCTTAATCGCAGCATCTTTTCACATTTTTGTGTCATCGTATTCTTTGATATTTAATGTATCTCCCTAAACTCATTGTCTTGAATCTTTTAGGGCCCATTTCAAACTTTTCTTTCAAAAACCCGTAGTCTTTTCTGTCTTTCTTTGATCCACTTCCGTATATTGACCTAATGGAGGCTTTGTATATTTTATCTTGGTATTTTTACTAAGGCTTTTGCTGAATTTAGCAGCTTATTGTTTTGGAAGAAAGCTCATTCCTGCAAGTCCTCTGATCTTTTTTTCACTACTTTAATTTGCTTCGTTGACTATCTCCAAAATATATTTAATTAGAAAATCTGATAAAAGAAGTAATCTTACCATGTACTCTTTGTTAAGAACAAGAAACAGCAACTAACCTGAAAAATAAATAAAATTTATTATTAACAATAAAGATAATTAAAAACGAAGAAAGTTATATTTTTGCCAAGAATAATATTTTTCACATTTCCAACTAATTCTCTAAAAATATCTTCTATTCTAGCGGTGGTATTTTAAAAACATGGTTTTTAAACTATCAACAGCTGCAAGAGGTGATAAAAATCGCATTTTTTCTTTTACATTTAGAAACATACACTCTTGACGACTATAAAACAGGTATATACAACCCAGAAGACATTTAATACGTTTTCTTTTTTAACTATCGATTGTGCGAGAGCTGATATTATAGAGGATAGCACCAACAAGAATTTGAAATATTTTCTTGATAACATATGACTATTAAGACAGCTATAAACTTGTCTTACAGCAGGTAGTAACCGATAATTCCACCCTTAAAATCATCCAAGCTATATGGTTTGTTCCAACTGGCATATAGAAGCCGTTCTTGAATCGTATCGAGTACTGTATAGTTGTGATTAAAATTAATTTGCACCGTTTCACCGTTTACTGTAACAAGACACCATCTGTGGAATATAGCAAAATAAATAAATAATCTTTGACATTGTTTTTGTTGGCATATGATAATACGTCTATTTACTCTCCTAGTTTATTCAATAATCGGAGTCTACAACAAAATATTCCTTTTCGAATAGTCGTCAAAAAGCTATAATTATGATTTTTAGACACAAAATCTCAATCACAGCAACACCTAAGAACAGAATGTCTCGTATATAACATAAATAAACCAAACCTTCCCTGGGACGCTCACACTAGCAATTGAAGACGTTGAAGTGAATTTTGCATAGGACAATCCATAGAGTAATAAATAAGAGAGGTTTTAAATTATATGGAAAGAAATGGAACAAAGTTTGTGCGCAACCAGCTGCGCATGGCGCTTTACAGCAACTAACCGAACTAACAAACCCCGCCTCCCTCTACACAAAACTTCATTTTTAGTATTATTTTAATTTGAGGTTAGTCGTTGTCATTTTTAAATTTATTTCTATTTAATCTATTCATTGGCCTTTCTGCAAATAAATTAATTATCTTCAGTGTCGGATTTAGGGTACTTGCTGCCCTAAGCCAAATTTTTCACGAATGAGTTTCAGATACTCCAAAAGTGTATTCCTTGGAGGCTTGGTAATGTTGTTATCATGAGGTTCTCTTTCTTCATCAAATATACCTTCAACGAAGCCTTTGAACTGTACACACTCTTCTCCAAAGTCACCATCTATGTCGGTTCGATACTTTTTAGCCACAATAGAAGCTTTTCCCCTTATTTCTTCATTGGAAATTGATGATCAGTTGTTTAAAAACCCAAATTCTTCATTAAGACTGAAATAAACTTCGGACCTTTTATTCAATTCTGAATAAAGCCTGTCAATTACAACATTGAATGCATTTATCTTTAAGTCTTCTTTTCCATCAAAGTGGGGTTCAAGTTCATCTTCTTGGTCTTCGCCAGGGAGAGCTTTTCTTTTCTGGCGTCTTTTCATTTCAAGAATATAGGTTTTTTTATAAAACGCTGCAGCGTGTGGCCCCCTTTTGCTTGTGGCCCTAGGCCGCGGCTTAGTTGGCCACAAAACTCTACACGTTTAACATCTCTCTTGGACAATCTACATTGCACCAATAAGTATCAATGGTTGGCTTGTGGGTAGGTCAAGACTCGGAATGATTTATGGCTTTCTTATATTTTCGGCTTTTTAATCATCAAAGGAATTTTGCCGCATAGGTACTGTTACTTTAACGTGAAACAATGCAAATTAATTTTACTCACAATTATATTCTGGGCAAACTCATCATCTTTATCACCTCTTCCAGAAGGTTGATTTTGTATCGTCCCAAGAAACATCTATAATCAGTTGGAACGCACCTTTAGTCTGTATGATTGGAGCTGGGATAAGAAAATATAAATTTAGAATGGCTGGACTCATAAAAAACGATCGACTTATGTGATATGGCGTTCGATATTTCGTAAACAAGGGTAACGAGCTCAACTAGAAGAGAACAAATTTCATTTGACACATATTTAATTTTTCCTGATGTTTGAGACACTCTGTACGACTCATAATATGATTCGTTTCCTTCGAGTAAGGAATTCAGTTTATTTCTTTTTCTGTCTGTCTGTTTTCGTTTAGTTTATTCGTTTTTATGTGCCTGTTTCTATTGGGAGAGAAAATACTTTGTTGTTTATGTTTAGAGAGTCATAAACTAACAAAAATCAATTTCATAACAAATAATTTAGTGAGTTGGTCTTGACGAGCTTTATATTTAGTATTAGACGTAAAAAAATCATAATTGCGGTTCCAGGAATGTACCTCTGGTAGTAGGAGAATGGATACTCAAGATGCTCTCTAGTAGAGATGTAGAAGACATCACAGTAAGAGGACTGGTCATGAGGGGATGTCCACAAGGAGGAGTCTTATCACCCCTTCTGTGGAACATAGTCCTAGACACCCTGATTAATCACCTTAACAACAATGGATTCTACACAATTGCATACGCAGATGACATAGTTATCTTGCAGACTGGCAAATTTGTGAACACACTGATAGAGCGTAGGATGGGCTTGAATTAATTGAAGCATGGTGTAAGGAACACTCTCTGTCGATCAATCCCAGAAAGACTGAGATGGTCCTTTTCACCAGGAA
>CAJUYH010011041.1:0-11511 GCA_910591685.1 Galerucella tenella
TTTAAGGAGCTCACAGAGCACGTTCGTATGGCCCAGCTATATTAAATATCAACGATCGCGCGAAATAGGTTCGTTATTCCACTGGGCTACTTTACTTTCCCATTTGGTTTGTTATTATTCAAGCTTCAAGGAAATATTTTAGTTGATTTGTGAGCTGTGCAGCTTTTTTTTAATAATGCATATGGTGTATAATTCTAGCATGACACTGTATATTTCTTTTGAACAATAAACTTTCCATCCATCCGGCTTCTTACGTAGTTAATATCGAAGAATCGAACTCACCTCACTCATACATTTAATAAATTTTAATTGATTTAAACCATCTGTTCAATAGTGTAATAAAAATAATATTTTTTCCACTTCCACATAATCCGATATTTTATGATGCATAAAATTTAATAGGACATTAATTCTTATTTTCACTTCACGATAAGAAAATCAATTGGTTCGGAATTAATGAAAGGGTATCACAAGTACGTTCGGTTAACTGATTTAAATACGAAAAAGGATTTAAATATCCGGCGAGTTTACGTATAACTGTTGAAAAAATGTATAATAAATGTGATAATGATGTTTATTAAGTTGAGATAAGGACATTTTATATCGGGTATATATTTAGATCGGTGAAAAAGTAGATCACCAAACGTGGTTAATTAAAAATGGTTAATAACAATTAACTTGCTGTATGTAGAAAATTTGTGACATTTTTGACCTGAATTGAAACAATTATTTGTAAAAGTATGGAGTAAGAAGTATTTTAAATAATTTAACAAAAGGATATAAAAAATAGCAAACTATATTTTAAAATAAGTAAAAAAAATCTTGAAAATAGTGTGTTCTGTCGAGTTAAACAAATTTTATGTAGTAAATTTAATAAAGAATTACATACAAAAGTCTTTAGGTCTAATTACAAGGTGTTTCAAAAATATGGTACAATAAAAGTTTACGAAATTAATACTGTCGATGTGTTTTGAAGAGACAATAATCTACAAAAAATTTTAAATTTGTACTTCCATCCCCCGAGAAGATATGCTATAAAATGTTTATTTCTTCTACAACTTTAAACAGCCTGTATCTCACAGACTTAGAAGGTTAGAGAAAAGTTGCATTTGGGTATTTTAAATATTTCTTAACGATGTATCATGCCTCTAATTTACGATACGGTAGAATTTTTAAAGAGTACAGTACCTCAGTACCGGACCTCAGTTATACGGATTACCAACCGTGAACAAGAACTATATAGTTTAATCACAGTATAGGAACGAACCAGTATGTTATCTCGTGACGTTACACTGCCGAGCTCTCTGTGACCTACAACGTCGTTCGGATGAGTATCTCATCCGGCGGCCAGTGCTGTGCTGCGATCCAACTAAAGTGCCAGTGGTGAATTTGCGAATCGAATTATTTATTACAGTTTATATTTTTACGGGTTTTCGGTATTATTTTTATAGTTTATAAGCATTTTTTTGCAATGGATACCATTGAAAAGAAGAAAACGGGTATTGTGTGTGTAGTTCGTGGATGTAACAATAAATATTATAATTGTGATGGAATATTATTACTTTTTCAAAAGGATTCAGAAAGGTGAGAAACTGTTAGTATAATACTTTATTATTTGATCTTCATAATACATTTATGAGCCTTAGTTTAATGCATTGATTTAATTTGTTGTTTTTGTTTCAAAGCTTAAGTTTGGCTCGAAGCATGCGATAGGCCTGACTTGATGCCAAAACTATAAACTCTATACAATAGTAGTCATCGTTTATGTGGTGCTCAATTTTAACCAGACATGATTATGCAACGTCATAAAAGAAAACTTCTTTTAAAAAAGGCTATTCCAACAATATTCCTTTCATCAAATACTGCAATGCCTAAGACTTTCAGACAAATGATTTATTGGAAAAGAATTTTGTTCGCCACTTTTGTGGTTATTTAATTGAAACATGTTCGGAAATTCATACATGCAGTGTATGTGAGACGTATTCACAAGCGTATCAGAATTTAGACGATTCGTTTTTATACTGTTACCTTAGAGCTTATGAAAATACGAATGAGGATACTTTTGGAAACTTGAATATGCCGCATGAAAATTTTGTACAATACATCTCATTATTAGAAACATGATTCCAAATGACTTTTGAGCAAGTTGCTATGGAAGATAATATTGCTGAATCACTCATAAATATTAGACAAACAACAGAGTTTGAACATTCTTGTGTTGATTTTCCAATAAAATATTTAATGAAACTTTTCTTCAGGGTACGACTATATTACACATTAAAATTTGTCAATAAAAATTTTCAAAATCATAACAAAATGAAAATTGTAATATAGAAAAACCAATAAATATTTGGTATAAGACTATTGTTTTATTCACTCATCAGTTTACTGTTCTACAATATTTAAGAAAAAACATTTAACACGTTCAAGTCATTTTAAAACTTATGCCACCGACGCCTATGGTAACATGAATCGTAAAGCGATCCGTTCAAGGTCATCAAAAGCTCTGGCAATTTATGAATGAAATTTATAAGAGTTATACTACTGGTTCGTTCTTATACTGTGGTTTAATCAATGTGTGCACCGACATGCCGGAACTGGAATCAACCGACCGCGGCCCGCGCGACTTCTTCTGTCTCATGCATTTCGTTATTTTGTTTGTTTTTGAAAATATCGAAGCGTAAGAGAGTGTGTTATCGCTTGAAGATAAAATAAGAATTATTGATTCATTGAAAGATTGAGAAAGCGTTCGTAAGTGAACTACTGCAAGCGCCAAACGTGATACACCTCTGTACAGAGAATTTAAATGTCCTGCTAGAGCTGTGGTGGGAGGTAACATTGAAAAATGAGTTTGTGCGCATGGGGGCGGGAATGCCATCACGTTTGGCGCTTGCAATAATAATATATTATGGTGTAGGTATTTCCACGATAAGTGATATTGAACCTTAAGCAGGCGCACCCACTTTTACGTTGTCGACGGTCGCGCGGGGTTTCAATAACAATTTTGATGTACAGACGAAGACCCGGTCAAGGCACAAGAGGTATAGAACAGCAATTTATGATCGATTTTTGATACTTAATTCTACACGAAATCGCATGTTTAAAGACAAGACGATCCACCAAAGTTCCACGTCTTCTTCAAAACCACAAAACTCAGTGGGACATCGAGAATTGGTCGGAATGTCCTCTTCACCGATAATACTAGAAAACCAAATGGATCACTTCTACAGTAGAGTTGGGGATGTTAATACATTCCTTATTTTCATAAACTTATTAATTTAGTTATTATTATTATCTTGGTTTTATCCGCATTTATTTTAAGACCGTCATTTTCCTTCTTCACAGTTTTTCCATTTTTTGTTGCTATGCTAATAACTGACCTCCCTTTGTTCGCAAGATTCATTTACTTATCTTTTTTAAGTCCAAATTGAATAGCGTCACCGACATGAGTCACCCTGCTAGACTCCTTTGTTATATTCTTGTTGTTATTCCTTTCTGGGTTTTTATCTCCTTGATTGTTTCTGCCAGTGACATTTTTGTCAATCTTTTCTTTCCATTTTCACATTTATTTTCGACAATATGACTTTCTATTAAAATAACAATCAATCGTTCAATAACATTTATAAATTTTCTTATGCCAAAAATGTACAGTTGAAAAATGCAATAAAAAATCTTAGCCGTATCTCAAATATTCGAATGCTTAATGTCACGTCACATTATTTGCAAACTTTCACAGATAAAAATGAACGTGCATTTAAAGATTAGCATAAAAAATGTCCATTGTGAAATCGTGAACGAATTTCATGCTGGTCTCGTTATCTTTTCGACAACATAAAAAAAATCTTTTGAATCGTTTGTAAATGACACGTGTATAGGTTTTTTGGACTCGGTGTAGGTAGTTATCTCTTGGGGGATTGAGTTACACGGCATTTAAAGATATAAAAAGTTACCAAACAATAATATTACCAGAGGTATAACAGGAATCAATGCAGATTGAAACTATTGTTGATTATTTTTTAAATATATTTACAACACATATCTTAATGGGTTGGGTAAAAACCATTAAAAATGTGTTAGCTTTTTACGGTTTTAATGAGATAACTAATAATCAAAGACAACTAGGAATATTTTGAATAATTGATTTTTTATAAATTTCTTGTCCTTATCTGACACTACGAAATTCGACAACTAGACAATATTTTGAAGTTTAAGACGTCAAAATGTCTAAGGTCCATTCACAGTAGATAATATCCTTGGTGAACTGTAAAATAAAATATTCTTCCGCAAATCCCTAGGAAATTTTGACATTTCGGACAAAATTTCTTGAAGAAAAAGTCAAGATTTCCTTCTTACTGGAAAGAAATGATATTTTCTTAGGTTAGGTCAGGTTCTTTGTGAGTGGGGCCTTCTCGCCACCACCACTGCGACCTTCGTTGGATCTCACCCCTAGGGATTACAATTCACCCCACAAGCCTGTGTTTCTGAGAAAGTCCATGGTTGTATTTGATCATACTTATTTGAAGTCGTTAGGTTCTAAGGTACTAAAACGAATATATTATACTATACCCTGCCCGAGGCTGGGCATGAGCATAGTATGTGCTAGTCAGTTTCGTCCTCCAAATTACAGAACCGACAGTCCGAGGTCTGAACCAGACTCATCTTCTTTAGGTGGTAATTTAGTCGAAAATGTCCTGTAAGCAGTCCCGATAGAATGCGTAGGTTTGTTCTACTCCATTCCAGGATCTGCTTATTTTTTCTACTCGAAGTGTAGTATATGAACGTGTTCAAGTGAGAGAGCCCCGGTATGTCTGCCCAGTACGTGAAGGTTTTCCTCTCCGTCTAGGTATCTATGTCTGATCTAGCAGTGCTTTCCTCAATGCCAAAAAATGGTTCAGATCCGATAAATAGACTCTCTGATCCCTTTTTTGCCAGAGTGTCGGCCTCCTCGTTGTCCTCCACTCCTCGATACCCCAGCACCAAGGTCAAAATGACTCTGTTTTCCTTGCCCAATATTTCAAGGGATTATATACCATCTTAGATTTTATCCTGTTCGAGCTCAGTGCTTTAAGAGCATCCAGGCTATCTGACAGGATGTGTATGTTCTTTTTTACAACAGGTTGATTCATCAGTTCTCTTGCAGCTAGTTCAGTGGCGTATACTTCAGCCTGAAGGTAGCGTACCTGCCCAGGTTGGCTGTGATTTCAACTCTGGGCTTCTTCCTGCTGAAGATCGCCGCTCCAGCCCAGTTTCCGGTTTTGGATCCGTCAGTGTAGATCACGTAGTCCGTTTCTAGGAAGGAGATTCCTTCGCTATCCCATTGGTCTCTCGTGGGAATGAGGACCTTAAAGCGCTGATATTTTCTTACATCGGTGATCAAATTTGCCTACTGGAATACTAGCTACACATTTTTATTATGCCCCTAATACCAATGAAGATGATGCCTCTCTTCCCAAACATGTTTGCAAATACCTAACTTGAAGAACTCCCTATCTTTAATGAATTTTTTTTGGGTTCATTTATTCGTATCTTCAATGGTCTAGATCAGTCTTTCCCAACGTGGGCGATAGCGCCCCCTTGTGGGCGCTGCAGGCCTAAAGGGGGGCGGTAAGAGACCCAGAAAAAAAGGGGGCGTTGTGTAGGGCTTTGGGGTCGATTTATAATTTCATCTACCTAGCTAGGAAGACTCTTAGACACCGACTGAGCTCTCGACTCTCGACTACATCTTGTGAACATCTACTAATATTAATTAAGATATAACTCAAACTCGGTTCGATATAATAGACCGCGGGCAATCATGTTTTAACAAGTCTTTGTTAAATAATCTGATTTGTACATTCCTGCATCAATCGGCTGGTTCTATAATACTTGTTCTTGCTTGTCGAGTACGATTGGGCGTCGAATGAGATAAACGAGTTTATGCACGTTTGTCTTATTCCTGTTGGTGCGTGCTGCTCAGTGCTGCCAGACGTGAGATAAGAAATTATCGAGCAGCGTTGACAAAATTATCGGATTTTTCAGAAAATTATGTTACACACAGAATAATTTAAAACAAGGGCCCTAATAAGAAAATATTATGCACGAATTTTTTAAAATTCTTTTTATTAATAATAAAATGTTTCTGGTAAAATATAAAAACTTAAAAACATAAATTATGTGATAAAATATATAAAAAAAGAAACAAAAACATGCATTCTACTCATTTACTCTTCTAAACATTCCAAACATTTTTGAGTAAATTGGAACCTGATATCAACAAACTTATTGAACAGCATCAGATTCAACCTTCACATTAGTTTTTATATAAGAATTGATAATTTTGTCATAGAGAATGCTGAAAGCGTGTTGCTTGATAATAGCCCAAGGCCGCAGGCCAAGGGCTATTATCTTTGAGCAAAACGCTTGAAGGATTCTCTACGACAAAATTTTTGAGTATTTATCAAGACCCGAGGAGTATTCGATAAGATAATTTTTTACTTTGTAAATATCAAAAAATTGATTGTCAATCTGACGCTTAATACTTTTCAATACAAACTTCATTAGTTTTAATCAAAAATTATTCATTTTTATTTAAAACTACAGTTGTGAAAAGTACAATCATTGGTAAATTAATTGAATCGTTAGATGCAATATCAAATCTTTCCGACATTTTTAATGCAGTTGTCAGTTTGACGTTTAATTAATTTTCAATAAAAAGTAAACACCAAACTGAAAACACCACATGTAGGGTATTATCGCTGTAATACAGCGGTGATTGGATGAAATTTGACACATGACTTGAAATTAAGTAATTTGATTGGTTACTATATCCAGTAAAAAATTATCAATAAAAGATACTCTGTCCGAATACTATAAAGTTGCGTTTCAATAATCAGTTATAATACTTAGCGGTTTTTAAGTATGTTTAAAAAGGGGGGCGTTAAAAAATAATTTATTCTTAAAGTGGGCAGTAGACAAAAAAATGTTGGGAACCTATGGTCTAGATGTTTCGCATGAATAAAATTTTTCGCATTCTCAGGATATCTGATATACATATATACGCGATTTTTTGAAGATTCTTCAAAACTAAACCAAAATTTATATTTAAAATTATTTCAACTAGTTAACATCCACAATTTTTCAATGATACATTTTTAAAAATAAGAAAATTCGACACTTCGAATAACCCATAAAATTTATTTTCGTTCAATAGAATTAACGGCGTTTTTATTGCCCCGAATTTATTGCTAATTTTCTAAAAACACACATTGTTAAATGTGTTAAGTATAAAACTTCATTTCCAGAGTTTAATTTATTTTTATTTAAATCAGTGCTAAACTAGACGTCTGTATACGAGAACATTGGAAATTAGAGTATATAGAGTGGGTCTGGATCGTAGACAACTTCAAACATTCTTCAGAAATTTGTCTTCCAAAGGTTTCTTGAAGCTTTTGGTATGACTGTTGAGTTGGTACTTGGTCCTTAAACTGTACGGTCTTTTCATCTGTCTATCCATTAATTACGTTATGTGATTAGGGTGGGGGGTAGATCGAGCCGAATCTCACCAAATTTTACTTGGGGGTGAGGGGGGTCACCAAATCTCACTTTGGGAGAAGGGGGTCACCAAATCTCCGTTTGGTAGAAGGGGGGTCGCCAAATCTCACTTTGGGAGAGGGGGGTTTCACCAAATCTTACTTTGCGAGAGGGGGGTCACCAAATCTTACTTTGGGAGAGAGGGGGTCAAAAAATCCTCAATTAATGGACTCCCCCTCACCATAATAATCATGGTCTCTAGTAGAAAACGCGTAGTCTTTTGATGGAACCTGACTATCCTGTGCTTCTGTTTAGCCATACAACCTTATAGGAGCCATTAAATAAGATCACCCTGTATTATCGCTATCGCAAAACATACAGTTCCCATTCCCCTTTACAATAACCTAAAATATCTTCCAGAAGAAAAAACCAAAATCGATATTGTCGTCTACACTTCCATCACCCTCGACAAATCCACGACCCTCTACGAGAATAACCCGTGGGACTACGTGTCGTTAACAAAGCAGGCAAAGAAACATACAGCGAATCTCTATTGTTTCCATTGTATGCGCGAACAGCGTGAATACGGCGTCAAGTAATAACCGACGCGTATTCAATGTAATTGTCATTCGAGTGACTTTAATCGTTTATGATGAACGACTGCGAAACTGGGTTAGAACTCTATTAATGGAGACATTCATTTAGTAATTACTTAGACTGGTACTGGAAACCGTAATAAATTCCTTGCTCGTTAATGTTTATTGAAATTTGTAACGTAAATCAACCAATGAAGGAGAAAGACGTTGTCAACAATTTTAAGTTTATTCGACGATATTTCAAAAAATTTGTCGATTGCTTTCTCAATGCATATCCTAAACGCGTAGGTAAGTCAGATTGTCAACAATTATTGTCGAATGTTGCTGAGTTCTAACCCTGGATTGTGTGTAAGGAGTGGCGAGCAGTGTGCTGGAGATTAGAAAAAAACAAAAAGTAAAAAAAAACTCTGTTTTGGCATGGGCTAATGAACATACAGAGTTTGGCAAAAGTCCGGGACCGGACATCAGTATCGGTAAAGCGGTCCATAATTTCTATACACAATTATAGTATGTACAAAAAAAACGAGGAGTAATAAACCCTAATTAAGTATGCAAAACCTTTACCGGGAGCACCAAGAAATTTTTGATAAATCTCTTACTTTAAATTACATTTCTTCCGTAAATCTAAAAACCAGGTAGATCGACCCCGTATTTGTTTAGTTGTAGCAAAGTTTAGGGTTTCTTCATTGTTAAAGGATTAGCAGATAAGCAATAACGCAATGCAGTGGTGTGTATTTTGGGAAAAAAATACGTTTTAAATTATAATATAATAAAAAATGAAAAGAAATAATTATTGGAATACATTTATTACTTACATTTTATTCTATATCCGACTCGGAAGAGGAAGAATCGTTGTTGACATTAATAATAATAGGGTCGATTAAATCATCACAAATATTGTCAATTTTCCACATATTTGCCTCTACTTTGGTAACATGCTCGATACAGTTTGTCCAATTTTCTTTACTAACATGACTTACAGCACTCTCAAACAATTTCACAACATCGTTTATTTTAAAAGTAGTATTTTTTTTTCCAACTTCCCCCTTTACCTGAGCCCATATTAATTCTATGGGATTAAGTTCACCATGATAAGGGGGAAGTCGAAGAACTGATATACCTACCACGAGAAGAAGCCATTTCTTCTACAATGTAGGTTTTGTATTTATTCTTGTTCATTCTTGCAATTCTGTAAAGTTCTTTCCTTAGTGGATCTTTTGGAAACTTAATATTTTTCGAAATAAGCCACTCCAAAAGCTCTGCTTTACGCCAACGACTTGTGGGCAATGCTTCTCGTAACCGTGAATGGTAACTTGCGTTGTCCATAACAATAACAGCCCCTTTTGGAATCAGATCCAACATTTGAACAAACCATTCCTCGAAGACATCCCCATTCATATCTTCGTGATAGTCCCCCGTGCGTTTTGAAATAAAAGTTAATAATCCACCATCAACAAAACCTTCAGAACTTCCAACATGGACAATGATAAGTCTTTTTCCTTTTCCAGATGGTGGCTGCAAACCTAACGACAAACCTTCCACGAATGCCTGCCTTCCGCTTTTAATGTTTTCATCTTGCCAAGATTTGGAAACTGTATATCCAGCATTTATCCATGTTTCGTCTAAGTAGATTTTCAAATTTTGTTCTCTGGCATGTCGAATGCTTCTTAAATAGTCTCTTCTCCAAAAAAACTATTTCCGGTTTATCTATCAAGAGAGATTTTCTATTATATTTTGTATATCTGAAACCCACATCTTTCAAAAGTTTGCATAATGTCATTCTGGAGAATTTTGGATAGTCCGCATCTTCTTGCACTGATGTCATAATTTTGTCAAGTGTTGGAATTTCCTTTCGTAAGTAAAATCCATGGACTTTACGCCTTAGTCTTTGTTTTAATGACTCATCGATCTCAATTGGTTTTCGGCCTGAAGGAGTTTTAGGGGGTTGAAGAGTTCCATTCTTGCTTTCTTTTAGTAATCTATAAATTGTTGATTTAGCAACACACAACATAGCAGCCGTTAATTCCACAATATCATCAACACTTGCACTTGGATCCTTGTTTTTCAATGATATATAACAATTCAATATCAGAGTTTTTTCATTTAAAGATAATGGATCTGTTTTTGGTCGTTTAGATGGTCCTTGGCTTATCGACATTGTTTGGTACTTGCACAATTAACATTCAACAAATGTTTTAAATATATTCCAACTGTTTACAATATTATGAAAACCATACAACTTCATACAACTTTACTCAAAGAACTAATACTAAGTACTGATTTAATGTACCTACTTTCTTTTAAAATAATATTCCCGATAATGTTTCTAAGAAAACTTTACTCAAAGAACTAATACTAAGTACCTTACGGTAATATATTTTGGTACTTCTATGAAATCTACTTAAATGAATGATTTATTACTCCTTGTCCTTTCTATATAGACTATATATCGCTTCTTATCCAGGTATATAAATTTGAATAAGATGTTGGAATTAAACAGATTTGTAAATATATATCAATGTATTCATTGATCTAGTAGAAAGTGTATCTGCATCTTTTCAACATTCATTAGCTCGTTTGTGTGACTCATCTTGGTTGTTAATGCTATTTTCTCTGCCGTTTAAAAGTATTAATTTTTGTAGACATATATTTAGACCTGTTGTGAAATATTTTCAATGGAAATAAAGTAAGTCGTTTGGTTAGAAAATAAATTAAGTTAATACAGTACAGGCACTGCTTTTTTATCATTACAGGGTGGTCAAACAAAATAGAAACCGCGTTATAAATGAATATATCTAAAAAATTGCCAATACACCGTAGATATAGTTTGTTATTATTTTGATTCTGCACATAAACCTTAGTATTATTATCACTTTCACCGGATATTATGGTTATATAAAGAATATTCTTGCTACTAATGCTTCCAATCTGTAAATAAATAAATTTTATCGAAGCAAATTTACTACAGAGAATTCGAGACATGTAAAACTGACATTCTATATGACAAAAAAGTTTATAGAACAACTGGAAAGATGGGGAAATAAAAAATAGTTTACAGATCCGACGTACACATTCAGATTCAACAACTATTTATAATCATTTCAAGATTATTTTGAGATATGGCACAGCTATTAGAAGTTCTGTGTTGATGGATTTTAAATAAAGTAATCTATTTGTAATATAATTGGCTTAAAATAAAATTGTAATGGTTTTTCCATATATTTTGGAAAAGTTGCAATGCAACAGTCTGGGCTTGAATAAAACCATGTTAAATGGTTATGTGTACACCCGAAATTCACCAGATGTGGTTTTTTAAGGGGCATCTACCAAATTCGACCTTGCACAATTATGCTTTGTAAATTTTTTTGTTTCCCTACGTCCTCACGTTTAAGTTCACATAACGAAA
>CAJUYH010011042.1:0-11511 GCA_910591685.1 Galerucella tenella
TTTTGGATTATAATAGTTGTACCAGTTTTATATGACGCCGGCTGTACATTATTACTTTACATTTTTCTTAAAATAGTAGTAAAGTCGGTTTACCGAGTATTTAAGGAATACTGAAGTAGAGGAACAATATACAGTGTAAAAAATATTGGTGGAATACCAGGACTTACGAAAAATTGTGATGAATGAATTTAAAATATCGTTCGATGAACAAAATGAGATCTGTGTTGGAAAAAATTTTGCAAACTTCAAAGAAACGTTCAGACTTGAAACAAATCAAATTTATCTGTGTCACCCTTTAAAGAGTCAAATGTAGGTACTATTTATTTGTTATATACATATTTGGGAAGAAATCGTCAACGTTTATTGGAAGATATAAAACAATATAGAAAAGAATAAACATTATTGGTTTGTGAAGGCAAAAAAAGGAAGAAAGTATTTCAGGAGTATTTGAAAAATAGTTTATTACACTTAATCCAGCAACTTAAAGATAACTGTTGGAAATTTTTAAATTAATACTGCATATTGTAATAATTTTGTAGTATTGTTATTGCCAGAACATATTATAAATTGTCATATTCTTTTCAATTTAAAATAAATGTAATTAAACTAACTTGACTATCTGCAATTCTCCACCATCAACAATGGCCATAATTTGTTTGTTGTTGATGTGAATCTGAATCTTATGATGTAGATTCAAAGGTATTTATTAGCCATTTTGTGAAGTGTTTTGAATATTATCATATTCAATATTGTAATATCGTTTGAATCATTTCTTCAAGTTCCTTTGTAGTAACTTTATTCCCAACGTTTCGACAACAAACCGGTATTAGTTGTAAAGAATGATAGGATTGATAGATAATTTTATATAGGTACTATATACTATTTCAGTTTGAATTAGAAACGAAACAGAAAAAAGTCTTACATTTTGTTTAATGCTTAGGTACATCTAAAGAATATACTGCAGATCAGAGGAGAAATCGACTTATGACGAATGTCTTTGCTATCAAGGCATATAATAGATTTGGAACACGACTGTTGACTACGTTTTCGGAACACACCCTTTAGTAACTAATCTGGTAACTTTTAGTGGTGTGAGTAAGGCTTTTCAAATTACTCCTCCTGGTTTTTAAATAAACTAGTGGAAGAAATTGTATATACACCATGGTGACATTTTATAAGTATCGCTCCTTATTCCGCTCAGGGCAAATTCACTCGCGAAATAGTTTTGGTGATCGGACAATAATAATAAATAGTCTGTGCCACGCTGGTGTATAATATACTACTATTGGTAGGGATAAAAGCCCAACAATTGCCAGCGCTTAAATTCAACGAATGGATAATACTTAGAACATAAAACAGACAGGAAGGAGTCTTGTCATTCATTAGCTGTATACGAAAATGCGACGGAAGTCGCCATTTGCTGCGTTCGAGATGCTGGTTGTTGGTATGGAAATTGTTTTAAGGAGTGGGGGTAAAAACTCACTTAGGTGTGCTAAACTCGCTCTAGGTTTTCGAACGGTGATGGAGTGTTTTGTTTTAAGGTTATGTTTATTCGGTTGTTGACAACTTGACAAATCAAATTGAAAATTTATCCAGTCAAATGTTTGCCTGAATAAGTGAATAAGTTTCAGGGAAACTAAAATATTCACCTATAAAGGAACATAGGAGCGAGCTGCTTATCAAGTTTGTCCAAATTAACCAATTGCCATATCCTAATCATTTTTTACCAGAATATGTCTACCTTTTTCCAATGTAACGTTCCATACTTTTCCTTTTTTATAATTTATTTAATTATTTATAATTAATAATTGACATCGAAAAGTTCATAACGGCAGAATAAATTCAAATGCTTTAGCTGTCATATGTGACTTTTTTGTCAGCGTAAATTTTACCCTAGTCGGGACTAGAGATTTTGGTGCGCGCACCAGTATGTAACAACCTTCTTTTCGAATGCTACAGCACCTTACTATTTTTGTATACATTCTGACTTTTCGAACGGCCACTGTGTGATTTTTATACGACACACCAAGTTTTCGAACGCACTCCAACACCCTAATATGACTCATTTGTGAAGTTGACTTTGATTGACGTAGATTATTTATGTAGTTTTTTTGGTAAAAATAAGTTTAAGCGAAGTATCATCAGAAGTATTATTCTATATTCGTATTTTCATTGCTCCTAAAACATAATATTATTATATTTAATACATCTCAATAAGCTACAATTTTAAAAATAAAATTTTACATATCCCATACCTTATACATATACAAACAGTACGCCACTGTCAAAACCTAACCATTCGCCATTTGCTACCTCCTATTTGGACGCAAACTTATTTGGTAAATGCTCCTTCCTGTCTGTTTTATGTTCTAAGGGATAATATAACAGAGGCTATAGAGATACTTGTCACAACTACTAATTTCATTACCCTTTACTTTTTATTTAAACAAGAACTGTATTCCCATTCTAAATCATATCGCACATCATTGGAGAGGTTTAGGGCTATTTACTGAGGAGACTCAAAGGTTTTTTAACTTCTAGAACGTATTGCCACATTGTGGACGATGATTTAACACAATCTTCCAAATGCCAACGGTGAAAGGGGTCTGTGTATTATAGACATGAAAGCATTGAGGGAGTCGAATACCCTGAAATTAGATAGTTAATCTAGGCATTGGATCCTAAATAACCCTTGATGTCAAATCAGGATAAGAGAGAAACGAATTTTCTATAAAATATATCAATTAGGAGTTGTAGCTTTGACTGGAATTAGGGAATACGTCAAACGGGAGCAGTAAAAACACGCAAACAGTTTTTGTGTAATGCATCTTGACAAAGATTACAGAATAAAAATATAAGATGTTTCACTCGTTCGAATTTATCGCGTAAAGCACCGATGCCGGTGGTGACTGTCTGGTGACTTGGATGGTACAGTACGTTGCTACGTCCTTACTTGCATTTAATTTGGCATATTATACAGGACGTCGAGCGCTGTTATTTTAGAACGGTGTTTATTGGTTTTTCGTGTTTTATATTTATGTTGTATAGATTTATTAATCAATTGTTGAAATGAGCAAAGAGTCATATTAATATTTTTCTTTTTAATAGCAAAGCTTAAACACTAAATATTTTGTAAAATTTGCTGATACAAAATTACGGATTAATTTTTATAATAAGGATATTATATAAACAAGTACATTACGCAAGAAAACACAAAAATTCAATTCTATAGCTAACTAAAGGGGAATTGGTCAGTTCCTTTTGTACGAATTTACTGAATTTTCTTTTCATCATCCATGTAATCAATTTCCTTTCAAATATTATGCCAGTCTCTATACCAGAGTCCGTATATATTTTACTCTCAAATGTATATTGAAAGATTTGAAAAACAATAGATTAAATTTAACACATAAACCAAACTCCAAACTTAGTATTTTACAACATTTATAAATTTTTTTAATAAAGGCATCCTGCAGCTGCTTCACTTTTTACTGTTTCAACCTTGTCAATCCAAAAAATACGCGTTATTTAAAGATCAAAATTTAAGATTTAGTGGCCCTATTATTCTGGTGGCTAATGAGTATATTCAATTGAATTTGTGATAAACATCTGCTAGATTATCAATAAGTATCACAAAATTACTAAGATGCTGGATAAAAACTGTTGACTGATTCATTTTAAAAATTCAAGCTTATTTTCTACTTACCTTTTCAAATTCATATCCCGAACATTTTTCGAAATAATTAACATTTAAAAATAAACCTTTGTCATAAAGAATCCCATTAATTTAAATATATATTTCTCTAATTACCCCTGTATAGCTTAAAATAAAATAAGCTTTTCGAACTTCTATGGTATCTACCGTCTCGTTATTGACAACAAAAGCGATTCGTAAACATAATTTATGAGAGCGGCGTCCGTTTGGGACAGCAACTTGAATCAAACCGCCCTGGAGTGAAACATCTTATATTTTTATTCTGTAATCTTTGATCTCGAGCAGTAGTATGAAGTGGCGTATTTATGAAAACTTCAACATGGAAGGTCAGATATTAACACATATTTTTGATGGTGTCAACATAGCTAATAACATTCCTATGTAAATAGAGATATTATTAAAACACTACAAAATGAAGGTAAGGCGTCAGTATTATCATTAAAAGTGTATGTAATACGCGAGGGAAAGCTAATTCAATAGAAACTTTTTGTTTGAAAATGGTAAAAACCCTTTTTTTTTGTAACACCAGTATAATAATTTTCTCTAACGTCGGCATCACTTCTTTATCTAACAGCTTTTCGTTTGACGTCATGCAGGTATACCTACTTGCCGTAATATATATTGTGCGAACTTAAAGTTGTCGGCTCTTTGTTCGACTGTAATTCGATACGATACCGTCATAGTCCGCATTATAACTTAAAGGGGATATACGATTAGATAGCTGCATTAAAAATATTACGTCCACTATACCTATTCAAATAAATAAGATCACCTACAACATTTGACATATTTTCCCTACCTTTCGGTCCCTGAATTTGTCTCGGATAAACGAGCAGGCGTTGCTGTAATGATAGTAATGGATTACTTTATTTACAAAAGGTACAATTATTTGGTTCGTTCAACACAAAAATATGTTGGTGGGAACAATTTGTTCTGTGTCCTTAACTGGTGACTAGTTTAACTATTCCAACGACCATCGGGAACAAATATAACCAATATTTCGATTATTCAACAGATAGCAACATGAAGAATTAAATATCTATCGCAGAAACAATCAATTCACAAATGTAACCAATTTTTTGTGTTCAACAAAGTTTCTGTTGAGCATACAAATCATCATCAAGAATATTACGTGTCTTGTAGGTTTCCTCAGGGGTCTGGTAATATATCCTGCTTCCTACTTTAATTACTCTTGAGCTCTCAAGGGCATTAACAACTTCGCTTTTCCATTGACGTACCATTTCCTTGTGCTATTTTCATAAAAAAGCAAAAAGAAATTATCACCTTCTCTGAAGGGGTTCCAATACCCAATTTTCGGAAGTAATTACACAAGTGCATCAAAATTACCGATAATTTTTTATGAAAACATGTTGTCTAATATATTTTTGGCGAAAGAGCCCGACTCCGGAGGAGGAGAGCTCTTTTAACAAAATATGAAAATGACCGAATGTAGTTTTTCCAAGACAACACACTCGAATGCAAGATTATCTGGTTATTTTGATGCACGAGTGTAATTCGGGGGAATGTTTCCCGAATACAAATTTTGCGGTGACGTTCCAAATTGTTTTAACAGTGAATTCCTTGTACTCTTCACCATTTTGCTCATGCATATTAAATGCCCAGCCCGTTAATATTTCTGCCAAAACGTTGATTTGTGTTGTTTCATCCAATGTATATTTTTTTCAGCACAAAAGCTCATAAACTGTCGCCACACGTATTGTCTGTTGTGTTTGGTGTTCTTTGGTCCGCTTTCCATCACTTTATTTTCTATAATTCCCAATGAATCACATCCGAAACGAGACATTTTTAAAAGTATTTTTTGACTTCACTTGTGAAACTGATTTTATTTTTAATTATCATGGATTCTCAATGGGATTACCGTGGATACGTAAAAAATGCAATTATCGCAGTGCTCTTTCGGTTTCTACAGAGCAGTTACCGCTGTAATCAATCGATAATAGAGTACATGCATATTTCATATTTTGCTTGGACATTAATTTATAATAGTAAATATGATACCAAAAATTACTAATAATAAAAAATAAACCAGTTTCCATTAGAAATTACTCCCAAATTTTAAAATTAAATTCAAATTTCAATGCACTTTCCGACCACAACCCGAGGATTTCCGAACGCTACCGATGATACGTGTGATGTCATATCTCTTGTCATCACTGATGTCTACATGGCCGGTTTTGGATTAGGTTATGTGTAGTTGTGTGTTTATATTGTATTTTAATCAACTATTAATTGCTTCATCGACGTAAAAATATAATTTATATGTTTGTTTGAGACCATTACGTGTTTGTGTGCGCTTTTTTTTATTTCTAAAAGTCAACGTAAAGTGGAAAGTGGACATAAATATTCCATATTTCCGAAGATATTTTAAAACTTTCAGAAGAATATATTTTATTTGCTAGTTCAGTATTCATATTTTGTGAGTAAAGATATGGCTAGCGAAGGTTTTGTAAAAGCATACACTGATAACTTGCCCAAAGTAGACTCATTTATGCTGCTTGAATTTATGAAGTCAAACAGCTGCTTTAATGCAGAGGAAATAAGAGGAGTTAAAGCATTATCGTAAATACGATTTAAACTATGTATTATTTATATAATATATACCAACCATATTTCGATGTGTGCTCGTAAGAAAATGATGTTTTTATGGTTGATTCCTAGACATATAGGTACATAACCTCAAACTATTTAAGAATAAAAATTACCAGCATAGAAGTAGGTACTTACATTAAAATGGACTTCACAAACAAAAGTAGTAGTATTTTCAATAGACGTTGATTTACACACTGGATCAATGTAATACTTGGAATACAAAGTTTTTTTTTCGGCTTTATCCATTTCTAAAGCTTTAAGAAACAAATTAGGTCATCACAAGAACTCAGAGCGTGATACACGAATAAGAGCGTAAGCAAATGACGTCACTCCATGGGGCAGCCATCTTTATGACGTAAAGCGCGTTTTGGCGGACTTTCAAATTTTATGATTTTTAAAGTCGTTTTAAAAGTAAAGTTTATATTTTTTTGAAAAGATAGGCATGCAAGGTATTAGGAGACCTGATAAAGCGTGAATTCACACCAATAGCAAAATTTAAGCTCGTACCCTATTAGTTGAATAATTTATATTATATTATCAGTAGTAATTCCATAAGTACTTCTAAATAATCAGGTTATACATCGATAACTTGTTGCACAATTACAAAGAGTGTCAGTTTGACAGTTTAAATAATCCGACCGCGAAGCGGGAGGATTATTCTGTCAAAATGACACCCTATTGCACTCCTCTCATGGGATTTTTTACACATTAGGGGAAATATTCGCGATAAGATCCCGCTTCATATGGGATTTTTAATACAGGAGGGTAATATTCGTTATAAGGCAAAGTTAACGATTAGCTGAATATTATTGTTACAGAGCGTTTACTTATTAACTGGAGATGACGATATAACTTGAGTTATTGTGAAAAAGGTTTAAAAAAAATTCGAAATTGTCGTGCAAACACTGAATATAAAAAATTATATTATCTGGTTCGAATTAAGGTAAAAAGAGAAATTGTTGCTATAAAGAATGAAATTGAGTATATGTTACAAAGTTAATGAACGACGATGAACTTGTTAAATGAACAATGTCAACGCATTTCATTGTGATGTTCGATTCCTAAGGGTGGTACAGTACCTATATCTTTCGAACGTTCCGCCTCTGATATGGAAATTAAGACCCTTACAACTGACCGGGATAATCTAAATGAGTGATTAACTCCTCAAGTTCCTTGCCCTATCACCCTTTACCACGAATAAACTAGTTGCTCAGCGTCTAAGGCTTATTATAAATTAAGTGTGATTACTTCACTCGATTTGAACTGGTTGTTTTCAATAAAGATTAGAATCTTTATCAGATATTGATTGTAACTGCACAAAAATCAATGATACAGAAAAATGAGCTTACTATTTCTCAAGGAATAAAGTTTATCAAGTCATAAAAATAATACACTGCGAAATGAGAAAAAAAAACATTCCAATGTGGTGAACATCGGTTCCCATATCATCAACAAACTAGGAATACAGAGACATCCAATGCCGTGCCACTACATGAACAAATCTGGCTAATCAAATTGCAATGGTATTCCCACCTCTACATTTTCGTGATGACTACCATAGATAAAAAAATACTTATAGATGGGAAACTGACCCGTGGTGCCCTCTATTTGTACGGGTGGCGCAGCCTTGAGAGTCCCGTCAGTACCTCAACACAAATCAGATAGTTGTGAACTTTGCTAACAGCCGAAAAAGAAGATTCCTGTAATTTTACAGTTTTTGGCGGCAAATTCAAAATTACTGTAATTTTAAGTTTGTTGCAAAATGACATTTATGGTCCATTTTTTGATATTTCATTGAAAGTTACTCAACATTAGATTGATATTACAATAATAACAATCAAATAGTCAAGTAAAATTAAATGAAATGTCAAAAAATTTACCATATAATGCCTGAAGTGAGAACAATAAAGCAATAATTATCAAGTTTTATAGGTACTTTATTGAATAAAAAAAGTATACAATAAATGGAACGTTTTTTTACATATTTTAATGACAAACATGAAGAATAATAAATGTTAGGAATTCAACAACAATGCTGAGAAGTTCAAAGCTGTATGGAAGAATAACTACTGTCACTTTTCATTAAATCAAACATGTTTTTTTATGAAGATAGAGCTTACCGGATGCACCTCACATTACAGTCTTCCACAAAACATATTCTCGACATTGTCTCTTAAAATAAAAGTCCTTCTATAAACAATAAAAACCAACTACGAATACCTATTCAACACACACAAATAAGCAAAATAGTTTTTTAAAAACGAAAACTGGACAAACTCACGATACACGTTAAGCAGTTGTCAGGTTAGGATCATAGATAACACGTTAGGATGTCAGCGCTGATATATGTGGAAGAATCTGCAACTACCACTAACGGCGTTACAGTTCTCACTAAATTAGTAATTTTAGTACTGACGGGACTCCTTATGTGGCAGCACTATCGCGCCTTCAGAGATCCCCTACCATGATGACTTACTACACGCATAGAGGTCATAAGTCATAACATAATATAGGATTTTTACGATAAAAAGACGATGATGTCATTTTTAGTTACTTTCCTGCTTACCAGAATAACTATATATATATTTATATTGATTTAACAACCGTGAATACAATTTATCCTCAACAGCCAGGGTAATTTACAGTTAACGGGCTGACAAAACTTCAAAACGTTGTCAGATCAACTGGTTAAATTCTCCAGTTTGTTTTGACGTTTATTGACATTCGATTATCGTCTAATATTTATATACAAGTTTTTTTGGTGCTTTAAAATTCATTGTTTCTTTGAGATTGAAAAAACAGATATTTTCGTAACTAATGATTTAGGCAAATCTGCAGTATGTAGTTAATAAAATGCTTAAGCAGCTGAACAGTAAATGTCAAGAGATAGTAACATCTTTGTAAAGCTATTTTGAACGAGAATGCCGAAATGTTGGCGCGATTCTCCCACTTACTGCTGCAAGAGACTTAAGTAATAATATTCGCTATTTGTATTCATTATTATTAAGAACTGTCAATCTAACAACAGATTGACTTTTCTAGTTTTCTTCAATCAAAGAAAAAAACTACAGCTTGGCAACATCACAATATTTTGTTTTGCAACGCTATCCTCTTTTTATCTAAATAAACTATTTAACGGTTTCTAAACCTCCCTGCGCTAGACTCGGACTTGTGCTGAGCAAGGTTGATTCGTAGAGCAGTCACAAACGGTTGGAAACTGGACGACACATGCGCAGTGTCTTTTTGTGAACGGTTTTTCATTCACTGCGCATGATTCGTCCAGTTTCCAACCGTTCATAACTTCTCTACGAACAAACCTTATATTTTTCACCCGCCAATTGATCTGACGTGATATTTGTAGACAAATGGTTAATTTTTTCATGAAACTCATCTGAATTCTGGCCCTGTCAACATCGTGCAATACATGAAAGCATCATTCAATAATATTATCCCAGCCACATTAAAAACTGGACTATAGCATTTTTGTGGTTTACTTAAATGTCACATATTCACACCTGAATACCTACTAGAATGCACCGTCTGGTTAAAATAGCCCATGTAAAATTCATACACAGAAACGTATAGAAGGAAAGTCGAATAAAGGAAAATCTATGATTTGATGCATTTGAAAGACTTTTTGAAGGGTGAATAAGGCACCCAAACATTTAAATTGGCAACAAGAAGATTTATGTTCAAATGTTTTTCTCCGACTTCTACGACAAAGGAAAGTTATAGATTGTGAAAGTTTTCTACATAATTCAAACTTTGGAATGCGAAACTTTACTTTGAAAATTTTATAAAGAGTTTCCACATTTAATTTCACTTACTACGGTGGGCGGTGGGTGAAATGAATAAATCTGTCTGTAGAATTAAACTACATTTGGCAATCTCATAAGGATATATTCAGGGTGAGACAGTTAAGTTATCTACTTTATTCATCCCAAGTAGCAATTTAAATTCTATAAGAGTTGTATAAACATCTACAAGATATATCTTATAGGATACTGAAATTCTTATAACGGTCTACAAAACAATTAAATGATCCTTATACAACTGAAAATGGCCCTTTTTTATACAACCGTTTGGTTGTAAAACAGTTCTATTAAAAGTTTATACAACTCTTATATGACTGTTTAATACACATTTATACAACTCTTAATCAACTGTTTTATAATCATTTATACAGCTACTATAAAATGATTTTATAGTGTGTCATGTATAACTCGATTTGAAATTGGTTGATAGTAATAAATCATTTTTAGCAGCCGATTCCATAGGCGCACCTACCTGACGTGCCGGTTTGAACCCTATTTACTTATCCGAATAATTTTTTTCCCCTTCGGAGCCGTCCTTTCGCCGGTACCACCTCAGAAAGGACGGCTCCGAAGGGGAATCCGAATAATTTAGTAATCATTATTGTCATAACAGGTAAAAATAATTATGCCGAGAATTCCGGGAACAATTAATACACAATGTTACTTCAGGTTGTTACGAAAAAGGTAGGTAGGTAGGTAGGTACCTCTACTTATTGGTATAAAACTGTGAGTCATTTTAAGAGAGAACAAACCCAATGCGAGTATTCTAGGACACACATTTGGGTAATTTTTGAAAATGGAGAGTCTTTCAGGATTTATTCCAGTTAAGCGAGCTGCGAAATCAGCGCTAAGCATTAGTGAAAAGATTATTGTGCTTAGTGTATTTAATGCACTTAGATATCAAAAAAGTGCAATAAGTATCGATTCTACAGTGGAACTTTGTTCAAAGATGACAGGTATTGGAAAAGCAACCATCTACAGGCTGATGCGGGAAGAAAAGACAGGAACCGTGACGCCACCAAAACCATCTCCAGGAAGGCGAACAATACCGATCGATGAGGACGAAAAGGCCATCATAAGACGAAAGGTGCATTCATTCTATTTCAATAAGGAGATCCCTACTTTGGATAGAGTTTTAGGGGCAGTAAAAGAAGACTTTCCTGCAATCAAGAGAGATAAACTATGGAAAGTTCTAAGAGAAATGAATTTTAGATGGGAAAAACATAGTCGGAAGTCTCATTTGCTCGAAAAAGATGAAATACTGTGTTGGAGACGTAATTATTTGAGAAAAATAAGACAATTTCGCAATGAAAACAAAACAATTTTCTATTTGGACGAAACATGGCTGAACGAATTAAATCCGATCGAACT
>CAJUYH010011043.1:0-11510 GCA_910591685.1 Galerucella tenella
TTTATTACTTACGACTACTTAAACCAATGGCTCTTACTGAACAATAAGTCTTAACACTTGAACTTGGCGTATAGTTTTTCTGATAAAATACATCATAATCATAACAAACTATTCAATATATTCCTTATTCCTGCAAAATTATTGTTCAATGTTCAAATAGATTTCCAAACCTATGAATTGGCAAGGAAAACAAGAAAAAAACTCCATAGTCGAAGAAATTTAAAATAAATTTTCGGAGTTGTTTTGCAATTTTTCTGAACTAGCCGTGCTTTTATTTTATCGGCATTAGCTAGTTTGTTATTGCTTTTCCATAAATGTAAACCATCTGAATTCACCTTCCGAGTGTAATAGAGGCTTATTGTCCTCTTTGTTACCCAAATCATTGAAGAGCAAAGCACAGGCGGTTCATTCGCTCTTTGTTATTCTCATCAGAGTAACGCTAATCTTTGTACCGTCGGTCGGCATTGGCACGCCCGCGCGTGATTGTGCTTACCAAGATGGCGTGCTCTGAATTCGAGATAACGAGTCTTCGCGCATCTTCGGGACGGATCATACGTAACATTTACAAGTTTCATGCTTTATGTTTCATACTCACAGCGCGAGAAAGGAAATTTGAGAAAAAAATTAAGGAAGAATAATTTTGGCTTCTAGTTTTTTCCTTTGTGAATTCTCAGAGTTGAACGCATTTAGGTTAAGTTCTGTCATATTTGACATATATTGCACACAATTTAACAATTTATGTCAAATATGATAGAATCCAACATAGGCACGTTAAAATTTTGCTTGGTTTCCACTATATTTGGTATAAATCACCGGAGAAGCGAGACAAGAGACCCATTTTATCTCGTTTAGTCTCGCGGCAACACTAGTTATTGGTAGTTGCCGTTTCTTATGACTTTTAGGCTTTTCTGGTTCGAGCATGAATCGATATTGATTATTGTAATAAATACAATGGAGATATTATTTACGTATACGACAGTGTTGATGATTGACAAACATTACAGAAGTTTTTACTGGTAGTGCTTTTTGAATAAATATAATTTCTCAATGGACAACTCCTACGCTTATTATAATTTTGTATAAAATCACACAAATTGAGTGAAAACGGTTAGTTTGATGCTGATGCTGTGAGGAACATCCGTTATTCCAAATAAACTTCCCATAATAAATAATATGAAACGTTTTTAAGCGTCTGCTATAAATCAGGAAATGGAATAACTGAAGCTCGATCAACCGTAACTGATTGGTACTTTATTGATAAACCCTAAAATTTGCTCTAAAAGTGTTTGTTGATTGTTGAACGTCAAGAATGCAGTGTTTGATTTATTACTCGAAGGTTTGATTGGCGTTTCTACGGGTGCGCTTTTATGTTCTTTCACGAAGGAATGCTCTTTTGAAATATTTTATGAACATTTCCTAGTACAGATGAATTTACGATCCAATTATAATTTAGATGTTCCTTAAATCTGTTTGCATACAAATGAGTCTGAAAAGTAATTGATAACTAGGTGATAATGAGGAACAAATATACTCCAGAAAGACGTTATATTTCAGAGCCGTTATCTACGATGATAATGTGTATTGCGTCTCAATATCTGGGCTGGGTAATACCGCTAAGTTCAATATTCGCAGGCAAGTTGATAATCTGTGACTGGGTGAGTATATCCATATACCCAGGGCGCTCAAATGCAGCTGTAATTTGACCTAGCCACTGGCGCGTTGACTGAAACTACCCATTTTTGCTAACAGTTCGAAAATTATGTTTTTTTTTCGAAACAGCTTTTAATACCTACTTTTTTCAAATGACTTTGACAGTTTTCATATACAAAATGTTTCGAAAATAAATATACATCTAGTGTTTAATAGTACTTCAATATTAATGGGGTAGCGAGAGGTTCGTATAATACGAAAGGTATGAAAAAAATACCTCTGCTCCTTTCAAAATTTTTAGCGATACTAATACATAAATTGAACTTGAATCTCAAAACCAATCTGTATACAAATGGGAAAACCACAGAACACCAAATATTGAGATGTACACTTTCCGATAAAGGGACCTGTGGCGTCATACATTAATATAAGAAAAATGGCTCAAACGGTGATACATGTATTGCAGGCCCCACTTTTTCTTCGAAATATTCTACAAGCTTAATGCACTTCTTTCTTCAAGTGTACATAAATTACATAAAATAATTAACTGGCTCTAGCAACCACACTGTTGTATCCTGCTGTCAAAGAGACAAATGCCTCATATATGTAGTATTATCAGTAGTAATACCCCTAGGGTCTTGATAATACCGAGATAATTTTGTCAATTAGAATTAGATTGTCAATCTAATGTTTAATAATTTTCAATACAAACTTTATCAGTCTCAATCAAATATTATTCATTTTTATTTAAAACTACAGTTGTGGAAAGTACAATTAGTGAATTAATTGAGTAGTTAAATGCAATACCAAATCTTCGCGACATTTTTAATCCAGTTGTCAGTTTGACGTTTAATTAATTGTTAATAAAAAATAAACACCAAACTGAAAACACCACATGTAGGGTATAATCGCTGTAATATTTTGGATGAAATTTGACACATGACTTGAAATTAAGTAATTTGATTGGTTACTATATTCAGTAAAAAATTATCAGTAGTAATAACCCAAGGACATTGATAATTGTTCGAAAAAATTTTATGACAGATTTCGAAAGCTAGTTGCTTGGAAGCAACAAGCTTGAGAAAGTTGTCATAAAATTTTTGAGCATTTATCATTTATCAATGTCCGAGGGTTATTCGGATAGAAAACTTTTTACCAATTATAGAATTACAACCAAATCGTGACATTTCCAAATATTAAATATTTGAAAGTTCAAAATCGAAATAAATCAATGGGTATGTGTCCATAGCAACGTGAAAACAGCCCATGGTCTGTTATCAGTGTAATGTTGACATGATTGGGTGAAATTGTTCATATGATACAAAATTAGGAAATTTTATTGGTTATTGGAGCTGTCAAAAAATTTCATTGGAATAAGGGTGGGTATTATAAAACTATTTTGACATATAACTAAAAGTTAACTTCTAGAATGACGTCACATGTTATAGTTAACTTCAAAATGGCGGTGTTAACTCTGTCGGGTGGAAGAGGTATCGATCAAAGTTAACTTTATGGAAAAATCAGGTTTTCGTGATTTGTTAGTTGCTCTGTTCTGTCGGTTATGTCAACAATTTGGCATTTATAACCTCAATAAATTATATTGTGACAATCCCATTCATGTATAATAATTCCCATTTGTGAATACAAAAATCGTAGTTTGCTGTCGGCTAAATAGGAAGGAAGAGAGTTTGCAAGTGGATAAAAATATCGGATAAATTACGTTACCGTAGCAACCCTAGCATTTAGGTACTGTCTGCTGTTTACCAAGCAATGCACGTCAATTTGACAATTATAAATGTCAAAAACAGAATGAATTAAACAGCATATAACAATTCCAAAAAGTATGTCGAGATTTGGAAATATTTGCAAGGCAGAAATAGTAAGGGAGATTGAAAAATCAACTCCAGAAAATACCAAGAAAACTCATTCCTCCATATGGAATCAATTTAATTTAATTTAGTTTAATTGAATTGAGTTTTTTATTCATGGGATTGTCTTACCAAATACCACGCGAGCTCAGATTTAGCAGGATATTTTTTCCGGTGGTTTTCTCATGCTTACTTTCATTGGCAATTTAACTCGATCTGTTCAGGCAAAATCACTCGAGCTACGCTCTCGTGATTTTGCCAGAACAGCTCTCGTTAAATTGCCAATGAAAGTAAGTATTCGAAAACAACCACAAAAAATATCCGGCTAAATCTGAGCTCTTGTGGTATTACCCCCGAATATTTTGATTGCTTTTACTTTTGTTTTCTTTGAATTTTGCATTGTTAACAAACGATATCCAAGATATTTTTGAGGAACTTTTAACCGACGATAAAGAAATAAAATAAAAATTCGACACTGGGAACGAAATAACAAATACACCAAACAGACATATCAAAACTAGACCATAAAACTAAAGTCAAAATGCCAAAACTCTAGGCCATAGAGAATATTTCTTTATGCTCCAGGCTATTCTTCTTTAAATTTTTTTTCTTTTTCTTTTGAAAATTGAACTTTTATAAAACTGACATTTCAAAACCTAAAGTTAACTTGACTGTTAAATTCAAAGTTAACTTCAATACATGTTTATAACACTCGCCCTAAATCGAGAGGATTTTCTGGTGTAGTGCATAAAATCTGCCAAAAGTTGATTTTAACATGGCGGACGAAGCTTACTTGAATTCAGATTATGTAGAAGCAGACATCAGGAATATTAAAACGAAACTACATGTGTTATGGGCTACCGATCTAAGAAAATTTGTTCTCAAAGTTATTTCAATTTTATACTAATTCACTCATTCGATTGAATTGTGCTCCACAGGCCAGGCACTGTAATTGAATCTTTGTACCATTTCCCATGGCATCTGCTTCCATTTTTCATTATTATTTATAATAAGCATAACAATAACCCAACACTAGCTAAGTGAGTTAACTATAAGGTTCGTTCCAACCAGCAATTCTGTTACTGTGAGTGACCAGTGATTTAACTATTTAATGCGCATGCGTGAGAGAAATTAGCATAGAGATACTACAGATAAAGGCAACAAGCAAGCTCGGAATCCGTCAGCCCGTGAGAGAGAAATAGAAAGTAGGAGGTTTTGGCTGTCTTTCTCTAATGGCATGTATGCTGTATATATACAGACAAAGACAGAAAGGCCTCTGATCACCTGTCTCTTTCTCTCACACAGGAGTTCAGACGAACATTCCCACTCACACCATACAGATTATGAAGAGAACAGATACGAATCCCGGTATAACATCAAACGATTTTCAGCTCCGTCGTCAATGACCTTGAACCTTTAACTCGGTATGGCCGCGATGTTGCCAGTTTAAAATATTTTATGAATTTCTTACCAAATTGCAGTGTTGACTCGGGGACAATAACAATATCTAGTGCCGGATCTAGTTTTTTTGGAAGTTTCCACTAAATCTTCAAAACTGCGCCATGAATTAAAACAATAATCATGATCGAGCATATACTTATGTATTTATCAAATACCTATATGTACATTCCTATGATTTGTTATAAATAGTCATTACTCGTGGGAGATTAATTATTAATGAATACATTTTCAGACAACACAAATAATTACAAAAATCAACCAAATTTTTAAGTACAAATAATTCTTAATTCATTTATTATCAAAGGAAATACAATATTATAGATATAGATATAGATTTTGATAATTTGTAGCACCGAAGTTAATATCAAAAACTTTAAGATTTCTTTATCATAGGACGGGATATTAAATTATATACTCTCATCCCTGTGAAATCGAAAGAACTTTATTTTTTTTCCGAATAAAATTTATTTGGACAGTCTCTGTATGAACAATACACTCCGCCGTGATGTTTATTCATTTTATAAGAATAATAATCTATACCACTATATTTTTATAGTAAAATATCACCACAACGCACAATCGATTAGTCAAATAACACAATTAATATCGCCGATTGAACACCTCCAAACAATGAAGCTAACAAAAATGGTGTTATGAATTTTGAGCACAGATTACAAGTGATTTTGAGCATGTTTTAACGTTTTGATTATGTTAGGTTAGGTTAGCCGTCACCATTATTGTGCATTATTGCCAAGGATGTAGTTTGTGAGAAGAGTATATATTTATGGTATGATTTTTATACATTATAATCTTTTTAATTGTATAATTCTTCTGATGTTAATAAAATTGATTTGAAACAAGTACTTATCGA
The DNA here is from genome assembly GCA_910591685.1 of Galerucella tenella. Classification (NCBI taxonomy): domain Eukaryota; kingdom Metazoa; phylum Arthropoda; class Insecta; order Coleoptera; family Chrysomelidae; genus Galerucella; species Galerucella tenella. Next base: position 5,851 of record CAJUYH010011043.1, read on the forward strand.
ATATTTGTATCTGTATAACTAACACACTTGAAAAAAATGCTTATAAAATATTTTACCTATGATCGTAAATTGAAGGTAATATTATGCAAATTGACAACCCTGTTGACAAATTTCGCGAAGCAGCCCGAACTGAGTCGACATAAGACGATGGGCATTTAAATGGGTATGTCCACCCAACTCTTTTTTTTTACTGTTCTCTGTCAAGCTTTCGTATCTGTTCTCTGTATAATCTGTGCTTACACAGTACCCTATGGCTTGCTGCCTCTATCTATAGTATCTCTATGGAAATTAGTAAAGTTACTGGTAATCTCTTAGCAAACAGTTGGAAGGTATTTTGAACTAGTTTGGTAGTTGCACCGATTCTGAGGCACACATCTACCTATTAAACCTTGCACGGAAATAATATAATATAACCAAAAATGCACAAAGAACTAGGGATGCTGCTGTAAATACATTGCCATCAACAACTGATTTTGATATCATTGAGGATATATTTTATTGTATTAACATTAATCAGAAAATAAAAGTATAAGCACAAGACATTTTATTTGTACATAATTATAAAACCTTCAGGCTTGAAAATACATAAAAAAATACAAAGAAATTATAAATACCAAAATGGACAGTTTCAACCTAAAAAATTATCAAATCAAATCAAAAAATCAAATTAGTGAAACTTAATACTAATAATATCACCTATATCAAGATATCACAATAATAGAAGTGTAGTGAGATAGTGAAAGGATGCATCCTATAAAAATATTACCACCCTGTACATTCAAAAAGGTATATTACCTTATTGGAATTTAGGCTAGTTTTGTCAGCATTTATTGTTTCATTTTACTTTATTCATAATCAACTATTTTTGTGATGAGCTAGCAATTTATTTGACTTAGCTCTCTAATGATTATTTTTGAAATGATGTATTTTTTTGAAAACTGAATTTTCATTTAGTTAAAAATCTCAACTTATCACAGAAGTCTCTGTTACCTTGATAATTATGTATGTGAATGGCAAAATTATATGTATGTTCTATTTTGACCATTTTTCAATAAGTAGAAGCAATTTAGCAGAATATATAACGTGGTTTCGGCATCCGCTCTTCCCTTTTTTATTTTATCACCCACTTAAAAAAGAAGCAGTCAGTAAAAAACGGTGCACACTATTTTGAAAAACAGCTCAAAACCTCACCTCCATATCCTATTTACACTTTCCATAAAAAACAAATTTAACAGTTCAAGATAAAAATGTTGCCATTACGCATGTTTCTGAATTTCAGAACTTTTGATACTCGCCATCAAGCACGAATCGTTTGAACGGTAATTTGACTGGTCCACAAACGGAATGGAACAGAGAACTGATAGTAATCGAGAGTTCTGAGACACTAATTTCAGATGGTTGGAACTATTTTTTCCAACTACGCAACGGCTATTTTGAATTTCTCACAAGATCGGCTCTAATCGTCACTACATCGAGTACTTTTGAGCAACTTTGAAAAACTTCAAAAACAATTATTTGAATACTGCTGATAATATTCGTAATTTACTTGAATAATCTATTTGAACAGGAAACAATTGGAAAAATAATCAGCTTCGCGGACGATACTGTGATTTTTTACAAACATGATGACTGGTATAATCTCAAACTAAATATTGAAAATGATCTTGGAAAGCTCAAAGACTGGTTCGACAGCAGATTACTTTCAATCAACTTTGATAAAACTGTATATTTACCCTTCAGTAGTCATGAAACGTCTCTGCCAAAATACAATCTTAATATCCAACAAGATTTTTCAATAAAACCTGCAAAAAGAATTGAATACTTGGGTATTTATATTGACAATCACTTACGATGGAACCATCATATGGAATATTTAACTAAAAAGCTTCGGAGTATCCTATTTCGATTTAAGCAAGTAAGCCAATTTTTGAGCTTTAAATGTAAAAAAATACTGTACCACAGTTTGGTTGAGTCACACCTCAATTATGGCATTATTGGCTGGGGAGGAGTTTCAAGGAGCTATCTAAATGCCCTCGAAGTGACTCAAAGGCGATTCCTCCCAATGATTCTCAACAAACCTACAAGATATTCAAGCTCACTACTCTATACTGAAACACAAATATTAGATGTTAGACAATTATACATTATTAAGATAGGATGCCATCAATATAAAAATAAATACAAACTTACCACTCACAATCATAGATACGCGACAAGATCGAATAATCAATACTGTATACCAACAGCTCTTAAAACAATATGTCAAAAAGGATACTCCTACCTAGCACCCAAATTATTCAGGCAACTACCACAGAGAATTATCGATGAAACTTCTTTTAAACGCTTCAAAACCCAACTAGTAACATTTGTTAAAGAAACAGACAAAACAAAAATACACAAAATGATAGAATGCTGAATCAAAAATGGAAAAGAGTAAACTCATGTACGAAATGTATGTCTGAAATACAATCACGTAAAAATGGATTTATATTGTTTTTTATCTGCATTTTTTGTTTTTTCTTTTTTTAAATTTTGACACACCAGCCTATATTCACCACATACAAGTATGTACAATACTTCTGTGGATGTCTAGATGTTTATTCAATTTTATTTATTTGTATTTTATCACTGTATTGTTAAATTTATGAATAAACGTTATTATTATTATTATTATTAATATAAGCAATGCATGGCAAGTGTAGGTAATATTGGATTTTGCAAGCCATGTATGTCGCTATTTTTTCTTAGACATCAGGAAATGTGTTGTTGTTAACAGGTTGAATGATTCCATATTGCAATTATTTTGAAGGGGTCAAAATGATTATTGATGAATAAATAAATATTTCACATGAAAAGTTGCCTTTTAAAAAAAATATAGTATATCAGTTATAATTTCAAATTATTGTCTAATTAATGCTGTTCTTTATTATATTGTGATTATAATTATTCACTAGATACTGCCATATCCATAAGAGAAACAAAATAAATCGATACTTACTTAACTATGGAGGCATTTGGCCTGATTCTATGAGAAAGTGGTTGAAAGAGTGATTAGTGTGATAACGCGGTTGGGGATGAAATTTCAATCACTCGTCTAGTCACGCCATCCATGTTCCGGATTCTTTAAAACCAAAATCAACCACGGTTATTGAACTTTGTACGCTTGATCACCGTGATAAAAGTAGTTTGAATGTATCATACGAAGTTAGCCGATTCTGGCGTTTTGCAAAACTTGCGCCGAAATGCATTAACGTCAAATTGCAACTTCGATGGGGTTACGTTATGCGGCCACATGTTCTCAGACTCCGAATACTGACTGTTGTTTTTTTCAAGACTACACCAGCTATTAGGTAATTATTTTTAACAGTGAACACTGTTTAGTTTGTGAAATGTTTATCAATGTTATTTTTTGTTTGCTTTCTATTTAACAATTTGTTGTTTGCTCAATAAAGTTGTGCTCTCAATCAATGTTAATAGTCTTTGAGGAAAAATTCAGAACACAATAATCAACAGTAACTTGTAAATGGCTTGCGATCAGTCTTTTCCTTGTGTTTCTTCCGGCAGTCAGTATGTCACGATCTTAAAACTCAATAATTTATTTTATTCCAAAAAACATTTTAAATAACTTACTAACGACGATGGGGGGTCATTGTTTCCTAGGTCGTTGTCGTCATCATCATCTTCCTAGTCCTCATCATATACTCACTTTTCACAGCTTTTCACTCACCATGATTACTTTGACAATGGAAAGAGTAAAAAGCACAACCACCAGAGAAACCTGGTGGTTAAGACTAACCACATTTTGGAGGTTACAATGGTTAAAAAATTAAACACTTTGGTTTTATAAAATCCGAAATCCGATAAAGTGGTTACCTTAATCACTGATCTTGCTTTTTACCACTCAGCTGAGTGGTTAAGTTGTAACCACTGCCTTATAGAATCAGGCCGAATGTCATATTTCACCATAATTTTGCCATAAAAACGTTTTCAATCATTGATGGAATTAAAGTTTGTCCACAAAAACTTTTCAGCGGTTACTACGTGGCAATAATTGAAATTCGTCATGTATGCTTATCAAATGGGTGTTTTGTTAAGAAAATTTGGCTTTAATAAATATTTTCATTATTTCACACAACGTGAATTGAAACTAACCCCATTAAAAACTATTGATCCATTTTGTGAAAGGCCGAAAGCTGCTCTGTACTATTGTTTGCGAATAGTATATTAAATTTTTGATGTAATTCTATTGCAAAACAAAAGGGTTTTGATTAAATATTTTGCTTTTCCAGTGCATTCCAAAATAATCCCTTCCCCTCCGTCCCTCTCACTAGTTGTTTTGAACTGTTGCATGGGAGATTGGCAGCTGTTAATTAACTTCTGTCCAGATTTCATTCAGCTGATAAATCAAATTTTCACTTATAAACTTATTTATTTCCATGAACTGACTACTAGTATGAAACTTTTCCTCAATAATAACCGGCTTCCAGTATTGAAAAATCTGAAATAAATCATTAGTATTTTTGGATAAAATACATTCGGATAATTTGCAATTATAATTTACAATAGTCAAGGAAGGAGCAACTGAAAAAAATTGAATCCACTTGACCAAGACCAAGACCAAGACCGGTATGCAAGAACAAACTATTTCACAAATCATTTCACTCACATCAAATGGATAAACTTTTAATCGAAATTTTCTGAATATTTGATTTCACTAAATTAAATTCGTCACGGAATTAAGCAACAAGAAGGAATGGGATCCAAATACCATCACCAGACCTGGAAAGAATGCCATTCAACGGTACACAGATGGCTCAAAAGCAATAGAAGGAACTGGGATAGGAGTGTTCGAACCAAACACTCTGAAAGCTTGGGAAAAACCCCAAGTATTTTTCGAGCGGAAATCCACGCCATAAGAAAGTGCGCCCAGTTCAATATTGATAGAGGATACAGAAGACAAAGAATTATCATAATTTCGGTTAGTCAAGCAGTCATTAAAGCACTGAGCTCTTGTGCAATCAGATCCAAAATGATTTGGGAATGCCTAGATAACCTCAATGAACTAGGCGAGAGCAATATAGTCACCTTACCATGGATTCCAGGACACACTGGAATTTTTTTTTCCAAGGAGCCGTCCCTTCGCCGGTACCACCTTAGCCTCCTGGGCTCATTGTGGATACTCCTAGTGTTCTGACTACAACCTACTCAGCCATTCCGTTCCCTGTATTAGCTCATACAGGTTCTTTGCTGGTTGGTTGTGGAGTCATACAGTTTCTGCCTTCTGTGGTCCAGCGACTTACAGTTGCATAGTATATGCAGAGCTGTTTCGGTATCCTTTTTGCATCTTCTGCATGTAAGGTCTCCGTTGTACAGCCCTATTTTGTTTAGGTGCTCCTTTGTGGGAAACTGTCCCGTAAGTAGCTCTGTTCCTGTTTATTGAGAGCAGTTCTTTCGCTACTTTTTCTGATGGTTCTTTTATGAATTTCTTCCCATGTATTTGCCTGGTCGTATTCTTCCAGTGTTTATTGTGTTGTTCTTTCAACCACCCTTTCAACCATGACCTCGTTAATCATCTGGGGATGCCCACAGCAGGCTCGGGTCCATTCATTAGAGTTGACGATCCTACTCTTGCGAGTTCGTCAGCTTTTTCATTGCCTGCG
>CAJUYH010011044.1:0-11508 GCA_910591685.1 Galerucella tenella
TTGGCCACCGATGTGCTGTGTATTCAGCTAAAAAGTCATTTTAAATTCCAAGATTTACGCTTCGGGGGTGTATTCATTATTTTAATAAAGCAATATACTTAGATGTTCGCAATGATAAAAAACATGCAAAAATCATGCAAATGTTTTGAGGGGTAGACATTAACTGTCATTCTTGTCAAAAAAAAAAACACTTTTTGTTGGCCACACTGACCTTCGGCTGAACTCCTCTATTCTTAGGCTGAAATCGGAAGACCTATAGTCCCCGAACAATGTTCGAGAAGGACACATTGATATAACTGGTACAATACTAGATGAACACATATTTCACATGAGCTTTGGTAGCATGACACCGGAGAACATATTCACTGAGCGAGTGAATATCATCATCTCATCCAGGGAACAAGTGATTCTGGAGAAATCATCTGGTTGACCGATGGATCCGGAACAAACCATGGCACTGGGGCTGGTATAAGTGGACCTAAGGAGAAACTGTCTCTTAGCCTTGGTCGATACGCAACTGTGTTTCAAGCTGAGACGATTGCCGCTATAGCCTGCATTGATGAAAATATCAGAAGAGGATATACCGGTCAAAAAATTGAAATATTCACTGACAGCCAGGCTCTGCTTAAAGATATCAGCAGTCCAACAACTAGGTCTAAATTGGTGAAAAATCCCTTAACACGCTGGCAAGATACAACAAAGTGTCTCTAATATGGGTGCTGGCACATGGGGGGATTGCAGGGAATGAAATGGCAGACCAGCTAGCTAAAGAAAGCTCTAAGGGAGCCTTCACAAGTCCGGAACCTTTTTATAGAATCACAAAGGATTACATAAGAGGGGAAGTCGGAAACTTGCTAGTTAAGGAACACCAACTCAAATGGAGGCTGACTCAAGGACATCTCCATACTAAGAGTCTACTGAATAAGTTAGGCAAGGAACTATCGTCCAGGCTGTTGAAACTGGGTAAGAGAAATTTGGAGACAGTTATAGACCTGGTAACTGGACACTGTACCCTGAGGAAGCATCTGCACAGGATGGGCAAAGTTAGTGAACCTATGTGCGGAAAATGTGAACTCTAGGATGAAACACCTACTCACATACTCTGCTTCTGTGAGAACCTACAAGGACTCAGACGGAAGCACTTTGGAGTGGAAATACCACAACCATCACAACTACTGAAGATTCCTCCAGATAATTTGGTGTATAGTGCACGAAGCTTCTGGAATGGAAGTAGGTAAGTAGATAGCATTGGCAATGGTACAAAGATTCAGTTCAAGTGCCTGGGCTGTTGAACCAACCCAATGAATGAAACTGTTTCGCAAAAAGTAGAAGAAGGCAAGTTTAACGAGAAGCTAATTATTTTGTACTTATAGCTGAGCCATACAAACGTGCTCTGAAATCTCTTTCAAACACTCGCGATGGATACTTCTTCCCCTTGACGGTATCTAAAACTAAGACGTTATTTTAACAGGATAGTTCTCTGCAATTACTCCAGCGTAGCATAGCATACGGTACGGTTGGATTCATGGTTCAAGAATTTACGTTCTAGCAAGTTTATCGTGATAGGTTGTTTCTGTTTCTGTGTATTGTTGATAGACATATTTTATCCATGTAGTTCTATACAATTTTAGTCTTTAGCTCTTAAATTAGCTCTTCTTTTTATGTGTACCACTTACAAGTAATCCAATTACTTTGTGTTTATTTAATTTTTTTGTTTTAAATTATTGTTACATTGCTCAAAAAGTATCATAAATAAACGCCACTACTACTAAAAAACGTTTTATAAACTATTACCTAATTTAGGAAATTATTGTTAAAATCGGTCATTTGTGATATTGAGTATTCTATTCTTTGCTTTATAGTTTTAATATTTTCCTGGTAGTTTTTTTAAATTAATTCGAAATCTTGCCTACTTAGAAATCCATTATTTAATTACTTTTTTAATAATTTCTATTGTATCACTTGTCCTTTCGTAAAAAGAATAAAATGTATTTAATCTCGCGTGCTTGTGTCAGAATCAGAAATAACAGCACATGTTTTCTGTTTTTAAATGCAATCATTAGTTTGATCTGAAGATAATAATTAAATATAAATGGTACATACATAATTTCTGAATTCAAATATGAGAATAATTAAAAATGTAGGTGAGTAATTGTTTTAAAATATGAAGTAATTAAGGACACAGCAACAAATGAATGAGTAGGTACTTTAAACAATTATTATATTCGGAATCCTTGAAAATCACTTTTTGCTATAGAAATGTAAATTAATAAGTATAATTATATTTTGATTATTATCGTTTTTCTCACGTTCTTAGCCGTAAGTGCATTGAATGCAAATACAATCCAACAGAAATATATTATTAAGCTGTGGTCTACTCGACCTTGAGTAAAGTAATACCCTTTTTTTATTGCGGCAATTGTGGCTATAGTACTTCCTATTCAGTTAAATTTTTTTTATCTCAAAGATACATTCTAACAATTGTATCCCATTTGTTTTCCCCTATTTGTAGGTAATTAATTCATTACTTGTACAGTTTTAAATATTTTCCTACAACCATTATGCAAAACACGCTTTTCTACACAAATTTTTATACGCAAAGCAGGCCTTTTCTCAATTTTTTTGATAACCATTGGAAAAGTAATGCGAAAAGTACACGCTATGGCACTTTTCCGCACCGAAATGTCAAACAAAGCTATCTATGACCTGTCAACTTTTTTGACAATTCAACCTAATAGTGAATTTCTGTACAATTTTTAAATTTAAACCAAATGTAAGCAAACTATCTATTTCATTTTTTATTTTAATTTATTAATTATAAAAACATTAACCTATTAAGCATTATTTTAGGAATCAAAATAATTTATCTTTTGAGTTGTCCAATTCGGACATTGAAAACACTTCTCCAGATATTATCGAAAAGGCTCGAACTGCAACCGAAAATTTGTTACCTGAGGTTTCAATACAAAATTGTTGAAATTTTACCATTAATTATACATTCAACTGATTTTCCTATTTATTTTCATATTGTAAGATCTTTCTGTTCAAAGCTTGAATAAAATAACTATAAATTACTCTATTTCTTTCGTTAATAAATGTGGTAGTAGAAAAAATATTGTGTAAAACTTATACGCAAATCACTTTTCCCCCTCGCTAGATCTACACTCGTGGGAAAAGTGACGCTTTGCGCACTAGTTGTACAAAGTATTATTTCCAAATAGTTTTTTTTTCAATTAAAATTTCTAACTACAGACTCAAATTAGAAAAACAGTCATTTGTATAGTTTGTCTCAAAGTATACTTTGGCAAGTTTATCTGAAACCGTGAAAGGAATGCAGTCGAAAACGTTCGACATTGCCACGTTTAACTATAAAAAAATAGAAGAACTGATTATGTAGTGATAATAATTATAAATGGGTCTTTTTATTATTAACAATATTAAAAATATGATTGAACGTTAATTTCATAATGTGCTTGTTTCCTTGGATTTATTCTATTAACATTATTTTCCAATTTATGAATATTAAAAGAGAACACTTTTCCAAATTTGTTATGGGATTCTTATTGCTCTGGCAACGTTGTACGAAAACCATAATGACCACACCCTCCGATTACATAATTGGTGATTTTTATCGACCAGGTTACTTCTTATTGGAAAGCGCGTGCGTATGTTCTTCCCTCTCACTTTGTCAATTGACTGATATTGATTTATTCAGTGGTGTTCGTATTGTCAGTTACCTTTGTAATTTCAGTTTTACTTGGTAAAATAGGTACCGTACGCCATTTGTACGTTTGACAGATATACGCCATGTTTTTCCTCGCCTCTTACCGACGCCCCGTAGCTACAGATAAACTTGCCAAACTATATATCGTCTTAGCTTTTGCCAGCAATCATAAATTTCATGGGCCAATTTCAATAAATCATATGGCCAATAGTTGCTGTAGAAGAGATCGCTAGTTGCGGACCATTTAAAATTATTTCAAAAAGGATCAAATTGAAAAATATCTATTAATTATTTCATTTAATATGTGTATGAATACCATTTCTTCAAACTTTTTTCTTTTTACTCCTAAATGAGAGATTATTAAATACTATTATAAGTTAAATAAAAACCATAACCAGGCCCGTCGTTGTTGGGTTTCATTTCAGCTAAAATTCTGTTAAGAAGTTCGATACAAACTATAAACAAATCTATCTCGCCCTTTGAATTTAATATTTCACAGTTTTCAATTTAAAAGTATCTATACATTTAATTATTTTGTGTTATACAATTCATAGTAATTTTATAACCGGTGTGGATAACATTGCCTTCCTCTTGGAAGGTGGGGTATTCGTAAATTTCTTTATTACTGTCTGGAATTACTATCCATTATCCAGAACCAAAACGAATTATCATTTCAAGAGATTTTTTTTCATGATTGCCGACCTTAATTTGCGATTCATAAAATTCACCTTAAGTATGCATTCAGATCAAAAATGTCTGGATAGCTTAAAATAACAAAAAATCGCGTTGTTAACTCAAATGAGGATAAACGCTACTTTCAGTCTTTTCAGGGTTGATATCATCCATGTTCACATAAAATTATGTATGCCTTTCTGTTATCTAATCTAAAATTATAAGTAGTACATTGTTTACTGAGTAGGAAAAGCCTTATATTTCTGAACGACTGTAAAGATATAGTTTATATAATAGCCTTCTTGGTGTGCGTCATCGTTTGTGCTACGAAAGGTACGTCTACATCCTTTTTAAATGCTGTAATTTCTCCCGATTGATAGGTCCAAACATCAACTAATCAAATTTTTTAAGTCAAAGATTAGGGTTAACGTTTGTAATACATTTAAGCGGTTCATTATTGTGGTATTTTGATTAGGATTAATCACAAACCTGATGCCTTTCTTCCATTCCATCCAACGTATTGTGTTAGGAGGACATTAACAATCGATGACGCTCACCAAGAAGGGTATTATATGAACTCTATCAAATTTTTTTCTGTCTCCTGATATATATAGATTTCTAAATGAATGAAATGAAATTTGCTATCGCTATATGTATCACTCACCTTGCTGTACTAGAAGATCCCTTACCAGGTGGTAATGTAGCCGTATTTCCCGACGCAGTCCCATTTCTCAATTTCCGTAACTGATAAACAGTTTTGTTCTGAGCTGCTGCGGCAGCAGCTAATTGTCCAGCACTAGTTCGCGGTAATCTAGATGAAGAACTACCTCTTGAGCCGTTAGTACCAACCGCGAACACTAAGAGTAGGCACCACAAGGCACCCCTCATTTTATATATTATTCACTCGCGCACTTATAAACACCAGAACGGCCAAAATCCGCTATGCGATCAAACTGATGATGGGTGTTTAGTACCGTCGGAAACGTCGGTGGGTTACTTACACCTGTCACAGTGGAGTATCGAATCTGAATGAATTTAAATGTACTACTGACCACGTTTTGGACCAGACGCGGTTTACGTTTGGATGTTGGGGCTCGCTTGAGCTGCTTTGATGTTACTTTCACTTAGTGGTAGTCCGTAGGTAGTTTTTAGTTCAGTGTTTCTTTATATGTGAATGTATAATGAAGGTATCTGAAACACCAATAGTAGGTATTATATAATCGGTTAGTTCAGAAAAAAAATAGGATATACAGGTTGTCCTGAAACTATTCTGTCTAACGCAAATTACAGGTATAGTCAAAAAAAGCGCTCTTAACGTGCGGTTTCAAAGGTCACTAACCATATGTATCAAATCAGAAGACACAGAGGTTACCAAAATGTGAGATTACAAATATATCCGGAGAAAATAATGAAGATGGTTGATGTTTCCTGCACACTCTGGTTTACGAATTTACACTATTTCATTCATTCTCGAAATAATCTATCAGATTAAGTACCATTTTTTATTTCTTGAGGATGCAAAATACCGGAAAATTGCCTCTTATTATTCATATTTTGACTTTGAATTGTCAAAATGACAAAACTGACATATTTCAATAAAAACTTCGCTGGTGAAAGACTTTTTAGAATCGCTGAAAACCAAATACATATCCTTTTTCTCCCGTCGAAATTGCATAAGTCTGTCTTATTCATCTTACGGATTTTATTTGGAAGTTATGATTAAACGCAATAAAAAAAAACAAAAACGGTGAGTATGTCTTTGTTGAATCGTATCCCAACTAACAATTTAAGTCATAAATACTCTAGTCTTAGGAACTATAACCTATCCTTGGTAATAATTTCGTATTTTCTACGAAAATAATACCTTTATCGTAAGAACATACAATAGAGTGAATTTATAAAGTCAATAATACGAAAAATTCACTTAGAGTATGACCTATAACGTAACAGTAACAGTCAAAGTTATTTTTACGAAAGCATTCCTCTTAGAATTACTTATACATTATTTTTACTTTTAGGTATAATTTTGGCGGTAATAATCACCATTAGCTTCACGTAAATATTACTTATAAGTTATTTTCACTTATACGTAAAATTGCTGTGGTTATAATTACGTTTCCAATTTTACTTTACAGCCCGATTCACTGTAAGTTGCCAATGCTTGTGTTTATGTTTCAACAGTTTATTACTGATAGCTTTGTGACTTTTTAGTCAAATTATTGGTATTTTGTTGGAAATCGTTACTTCAAAAATTACTTTTTGGTTTTTTTACCTATACCTATGAGACATATTCATAACAACTACAAAGTCACAATTACCGAAAAAATTAACCATGAAGTGAATTTAACTTGGGGGTCGTTATGTTTTTTGGACGCCATGATGATTATTATTTTCAATTTTGTGTAATTCAAAATTATTGTCGAAATTATACTTCGACCTACTTTTGAGCTCAGAACATTGTTGATATATCATTTTTATGGCCAAACTGAATGTAAGAAAAGCCTTTTATACATTTTATCGATATGAAATTAATTTCTAGACCGCATTACGCTTAACATTTTCTTAGAAATACTGATTATTTTGGGGGCGGATGATAAATTAAGAGCTAAAAGCATCCATATTATCAGTAAAGTATGCCCGGTTTATGTTTTCGAAGTTAGGGACCTCTGAATTGAGCGTGTTTTACTTTGTATTATTTACCAATATTATATTATTGTGATTATGTAGAGCAAGCCACCATAGTTTAGAAGTTTAGATCAAAACTATAAAAGATAAAGAGATAAAATTTTGTTCCGCGTATCACCGACGAGGATAGAAAATATGTTGTCAGAATTACTACTTTATTACGTTATTATGACGTCGTTGAAACGGTATTATTACGTCTTTGTGTCCGTCACTGCAACGTTTTCACAACGTTATAGTTATTTTACCACTATGGAGGGTAGAGGTAAGGAGAACCGTCTTGTATGGGGGGAGAGTTGAAAAAGTGTCCAGCTGTATACTGACAATAAAGTTTCAATTATCTGCCAGAGTAGCGCTGGTGTCCAAAAAAATCTAATATGAACATAGCTATTGTAGACGGAGTGAAGCGTGCTGAGTTTAAATATTTAAAAATTTTCATGACTAGAGTAGTTAGTAAAATACCCGTATACAGAACTTCAACTATTTACCTTGTTTATTTCTCTATCTTCTTCTAATCACTTTTGGCGCTTTCTTTAAAAAGTATCCTAAGGTGCCGCAGCGCCACCCTTATTGGACGCGCTGTTACGGACACTTTCTCAAACACAGAGACGGTTCTCCTTACCTCTACCCTCCATAGTTACCACAAATGTGTTCCCCATTTTGGTAGTGGTTAGGTGTTAACGACGTATTTAGAACGTAACAACGACTGGTAAAAATGACTTGAAGGTTGACTAGATAGTCAGTTTTACGGTTTTACGACTTAAAATGTCAGTTGGGATGACCCGCATGATAAGACTGCATTTGACTATACTATAAAATGTGATTTTATGTTCACCTAACCTAATTTTCCTCTATAGACCATTCCAGAATGACGTCATTGACAGGCTGGCCATATTGCTGTGGGTCCTCATGTTATACAGGGTGTCTCATTATATTCTGACTGTTTTTAAGAGCTTATATCTTCGAAACGGTTCTGGATAATAAGATGCGGTTTCCACAGTTAGGTTTGAAATTACCGTGAGTTTTGTTGTGACACATTTATATAAATGGCGTACTTCCGGTTTACCCGCTAGAAAAGTGGCGTATTTTCAGAATACAGTAGATGTAATTTTTTAAATGGGACACCCCGTATATTTAGCAGCTTATTGAAAAACGCATATTTTTACTTTATAACGGTACTTGGAAGTTCAAAATCGGTGCACAGAAAGCGAAGTTAGATAACTTTAACTAGGATACTGTAATGATTTAGTTATAAAGTTGGAACTTTATTAGCTAAAGTGAACTGTAAAAAAAATAGAAACATGTTTTAGGGCACTCTTAAGCAAATGTTCGATGTGTCTTCCTTCTTAGTCTATACTTTTGTGGAATCGAGCCAAGTTGTCAAATGCTGCTGTCAGCATTTCAAGATGAATATTTTCCATCACCTGCCGTATGTTATTTTTCAATTTCTCAATAGTAGCAGGCATCGGGTTGTAGACTCTATCTTTCACAAATCCCCCTACAAAAAAATCTGGGACAGTCAGGTCTGGGGAATTTGGAGGCCATTCTATTGGACCAGTCCTACCAATCCAATTATTTCCAAATTGTTGGTTAACAGATTCTCTTGCTATTTTGGAATAATGGGGTGGAGCCCCGTCTTGTTGAAAGCAAACATTTTTTGGTTCAAAATACCATCTTGTTCTAACTGGTTCTAACACAATGTGACGTTCTGTTAATGATCGCAATATTTTTGTGATGTGACAAATTAACGCCTCCTTGATTATTATTTATTAATAAGATATCTGAATCATCCCAGTTGTAACGAAGTTACATTTTCAGTTTTTATTATTTTTACATTTAAGTTTTTTTTAAATTATTTCACCTGAAAAGATGTTCAGATAGGCATCGCTGTAAAACATTATTAGTTTATTTCAAAAATTTTGGAATTTCCGTCTACTTTAGTCAAAAGAGAACCTTTTGTAAAGTGTATCATTAATTTTGGAAAGAAAAACTAGATATTCTGGGTGACGATAATTGATTTCAAATTAGCGTAGGAGTTTAGCATTTTTGGAATATATTCGCGCAGACTATTAAAGTGGGGATGGGACATAGGTTAAAGGATTTTTGAAAAGTAGAAAGAGGTCTCTTGAAAGCCGACGACTGAGAGGGTCAGTCGTGATATTTTGCAAGCTTTGCTGCCGCTCCGAGTTTTTTTATTTTCAACATAAAAACCTGCAGTTGTTTTGATATTGTGAAGGTGAGTCTTAAGAAACTAAAACTGAATTGGTTCTGTTTCAATAGGTAAAATAAATATAGTTTTCTGCTGAAATACCGTTTTCAGCAACAAATGATTATAATTCGTATTTCCAATTTTAATTTCGTTTAAGCTTAAAGTTGAACACAGTTTCAAACTGGTGTTGTGTTAGATTTCAAGAATAACTATTGATCAGTGGTCCTCTCCGAAGTTTCTTTGTTATTCGTAATCGGTAATTCTTACTGCGAAACCTTTCCCAGCATCTCCTCAAACCGTTGTTGTTCTGAGCTGCTCTCAAACATTCTTAGACGTTCTGGTGTGTTTGAGTGTAACTAGTAACATCTGTGGAAAATATCAGGTTTTCACTGACGTTCAGGTTTATCTGATATTCCCCGAGAGACTTCCGTTCCTGTCCTTATTCCGTTAGGAAAATACCGTTTCCAAAAATACTTCCAATTAATTCCCCTAGTCATAATCTATTCTGAGTGCTCTCGAACATTCTTAGACGTTCTGGTGTGTTTGAGTGTAACTAGTAAGATCTTTGGAGAGTATTAGGTTTTCGCTGACGGTCAGGTTTATCTGGTATTCTCCGAGAGATTTCCGTTAGTGAAAATACCGTTCCCAAATATATATTTTTTTTTTAATCAATCTCTGATAATCAAGCCTTTGTTGTTCTGAGTTGCTCTCAACCATCTTTAGATGTTCTGGTGTGGTTGACTGTAACTAGTAACGTCTTTGGCGGGTATCAGGTTCGTCTGATATTTTCCTCGAAATCCCGTAAAATTATTATTTCCTTCTCCTGAAAAGCAAATACTCGAATATAAGACCAAACCTGGTAAAGGGACCACTGATTCACTCCGTTGCATCAAATACCCGGCGTAGTTTTTTTTTTTTTAAATTGGGATCGCTTTGATTGCCTGTTTATATGCATTGGCCTTAGTTTTCTTGCATGAGTTCGCTTAGTAAATGCTACCAGTTTCACCCGCTTGCTAACCAAAATTAATGAACACTGTATGTGCTTTTATTTTCTTTGTATTACATTAAAAGCCATCGTTTTAGATTATATTTCTTGTATATACATTTTGTTATAATTGTAGTGATACATTGCCTTGCTTGGAAATTGCTTGTTGTGACATTTTGGGCGAAAATCAATAAACTGTAGTAACCTTTCGCGACTGTTATTTATTTATTCTCCATCAGTTCACCGCACTTCAGTAGGATTGTAAAGTTATCCGTAGGTAGTTGCATATGATTCTGTACCGCAAGGTAGAGAGAATATTCCCCATTGTTTTTTTTTTCTAGATAGGTTGAAAATTTTTTGTCTCGAAATATCAACAAGACCCCTGGAATTTTTTTCCGTAACCTCCATCTGAGGCTACCCGGAACTCTTGACGCAAAGGGTCAAGGGGCCGTGGAGTAAACCACGAAAAAAAAATCTGGCGCCCGAGAACAAATATAAAGGGTGTCAAGTGTGACGTGCCGCGAGCCACAACGCTCGAGGAGGAAAACGCGTTACAAATTTGGCGCCCGAGCAGGGACCTGATTTGTTGAGTTATCAGGATCCGTTATTATTTTTTTCTTTCCTTCTCGTTTCCGTTTAGCGATTGCAAAGAGCTGATTTTTGATTTGAATAAAAACCATTATTCCGTTTTCAATTTCTTTTTTTTATTGCCTATTGTTTGGGGCAGAGATTTTTTATTTTTCCATTCTGCCATATTGGAAACTGTTTTATACCGTTTTGATTTTCTTTCTGGAGGTGGTGTTGCGGTATTCTTGTTATTCTGGTTTCGACTGTCTCTTACCGTAGTGTTGAATAGAACGGGTTGTTCCCGTTTTTCAATAAAAGAGGAGATATATAGTAAATGTTTAGGAGAAACTCTGAGGAGCTAGACATTTCTTTACTATTTGACCGTGAAGCTGCTGAGAAAACACCCGTACCTCCAGTACCTTCACGACTACCGACCGTAAGTTCTGTGGTAGAAGCCATAGACCATCGAGTAGGTTGGGTATACACCCTTAAAAACGAGGAATTAAATTCCCATCTCAAGAAGAGAAATTTATCCATTGCGGGAATCGTTCCCGAAAAACGTAAAAGACTGGTTAACTTCTTAAGACGAAGAAATAGGTCTCCACAACCCGCTACTGACCAGACAGAACTTACTACTCACCCGACCACTATGGCAACTTCACCGTTAAA
>CAJUYH010011045.1:0-10683 GCA_910591685.1 Galerucella tenella
ATAATCGATTATTTAAACAGTTCGATTTAATTGTATGATCCCTCGATCGAGAATCACATTCTGTGAAATGCGTATAAGTCTCGATAAACTAGCGATATCTTAAAAGATTTCAGCCAACTCTTAAGTTAACTTAAACGGGAGTTAACTAACGAAGAATGTTAATAGGGTTGAAGGAGATAATTAACTTTATTGCTGGAGTGTTTGCCGAGGGATGGAAAAACCCTTCTAGGGTCTCTCCTCGGGAAATTCTCGAGCAGTGACTGGAAATTCCCAGACGGAAGGATTCCACTCAATACGAGGATTATGTCAAGGATTATTAAAAAACAAAACGGGTTATAACGGATACTGAGATTGGATAGAAAATACAGGAAATATGTTGGAATTGAATTGAATATTTTGAAAATATTTTAGGTATTTCACGCGTTCTCTGTTACTCATTTATTTCCTATGTCAACTTCGAGCCCCGATTTTTCCTGCAGTCAGTCTGAAGTATTCCAAAAACTTATTTTTCCGACCTTTTCGATAATGATCAAAGCACGCCTCCATTCCATTGACTTCTTCGTCTTCATCTGTAGTTTTTCCCAACATGTAGTAATGATACGAAATATGGGAAGCAAACATTTAAAGTTCCTTTTGTGGGAGGAAGAGTAAAGTCCTCATGCCGCTTATGCACTTTTACATTCATTACTCCTGGTCCTTGAGCACACTGATTCCAGTTGATCGGACCCTCTAACAACGACCCTTCTCCAAAGTCCATATATATCTACCAGTTCTCCTCATGTCTTCAGTATAAACGACATCAGTTTTAGTGATTACAAGGTCATTGCTTCACCAGTGCATAATCCTGTTTTTTCTCCGCAGCTTGGTCCTTGGTTTCAGTTTCAGTGCTTATCTTGTTAACTTATAACTTTTGTGTCTGTGATCTTTCGTCATGATAGGGTTCAAGCTTCTCCAAAGTAAAAGTTGAGCAGCTTGTCATCACTAGTTTGTGTCTGTGATCTTTCGTCATGATAGGGTTCAAGCTTCTCCAAAGTAAAAGTTGAGCAGCTTGTCATCACTAGTTTCAAAATCTTCATCTAATTTTCCCCAGGATGGATACACGATATTCAATACAAGGAGTAATGGCTTCAGCACAGAGGTAGGCCTTCTGGCCTCATTTCTCTACCAGCTTATTTTTTTTTGGCTTGGAATTGTATTGAATTTTTCGTAACACCAAGAAAATGTCCATTTTTCACTGAAAACGGTGACATAATTGAACGAAAACTAATTAATATTTCAGGGCTAAATTACGATTCAACTCTACCAAAAGTTTAGACTCATTAAGGATACACTTAACAAAGAAATATATCCTTAATTATTCAGGAAATTTGAAAAGTCACTATAATTTCTCTAATAATTTCTAGATATCAACAAAGTGCAGTATGATGTATCATAATATTTTCAGGGAACATATTTTGAATGGCTTATTTGGATTGGCAGCAATTTTCCTTCCAACTCTCAACTATAAATTGTTAATTCCAAGATTTTGTTTTATATTTGTGAAGAAATTTTAAAATTTAAATTGTAGTTAATGGTTATGTGGTTGATTGATAATTCAATTTCGATGTACTAGAACTTGAGTTTATTTTTGAAAAATTACTTTTACTACTAATTTACGATAGTCGACTAGCAACGCTTCATCTTTTGAGTATGTTCAAAGTAAGAAATTCTCTATTGATGACTAGACCTCTCTATTTATAAATTCAGGTAATTGCTGCTCATGTCCTCCTATATTTGCTGAATTCGATTTTTGAGGGTATATAAATCTGTTCCAGAAATTCCAGCACCCACAACTATAAAAACAACAACCCATTTATCTGCATCAGATCCAAAAAAAGGTAAAGTATATATATTCAATAATACATGTATATCCTTGTACCACCCTTGGTGAACAAATCCCCCTCTCAACTACTGATCAGTCCTTTATACTAAGCTACGGCAACAGTTTGGAAGGAAATATTAACAATAGGAAATAGAGTACGACCAAAACGGCTAAACTCGATCAATCCAGATCATTTATCAGCAAAAGATAGATAATGAACCAAGTCTCCAAATCTTACAAATAACTCCCAGATGTGCTGGTTCCTGCCGCTACTCTGAGATCAGATTTCTCTGGCATAGAGACTTCCTCCAGTAGGATGCACCAAGTTTCTTTTTTCGTACTTGCCTTTTTGGGATACCACGAAATGATTTAGGTCCAATAAAAGAAAAAATGCTCCTTCCTTTGTATGTGCATCAGAAATTCCATTTCCGACAAGTCCTTCATGCCCTAGTACCCGTAAAAACGTTGCTTTCTTAGGTTTAGCCACTTGCCTAAGGGATCGTTTGCAGTTCCAGACTGTTGTAGTCTTCAAATTCTTTAAAGCAGCCGAACTATCAGGCGCAATAAGCATTAAGGCTGGGGTAAGCTTCAGTTAACCTGTTAGCATGTTCCATAGCGATCCCATCATATGCATCTAGCATCACCTCTAAGGTTGTGATAGAGTATTATTCCCAGATGATGCTCTAAAAGACCAGTGCAGATGACTTTGTTCGTGTCCAAAATAGGGATATTGCAAATGGCAGGTTCATTGAAGTCTCAGGAAGGGATAAACAGAAACATTTATGGGCTGAACTGGTCGTCAAACTAAATTTAATGCGATTTGATCTTCGCTCTGTCAGAGGGAACCTCAGACTATCTATACGTGACCACACTGAACCTCTTATTCTATCTAGACGTTTTTATTTTTTATAAAAGTTAAAATGCACAGATTAGGATATGTCAGTAAATCGAAAAATAGAATCACTGATTGTCAATTTTATTTGGCCATTACGATCGTATCGTAAGAGTCCCGGTGCTGATAAATGTCTCTCTCGTACAAGGAAGAAAGTGGAAAGATGGAGGCATAATTAACAATATTGATCACTGCTGTTAAGAATACCCACTCGACATTTGCATCTGACACATCCTCGTATACCTTAATGCTGGTTTAACTAAAGTTCCTCGTAAATTTCTATGACATTTTTCATCCTAATCATGAATAATTTCAGAGTAATCAATTTCTCCGACCCCTCGAGTTCATGAATATTTATTGTTCGGTGAAATGTATACCAATAACACTAATCTCGCTATGAAATTGTCTTAATGTTCAGAAATATTTAATAACCACATTCCGCAAAAAAAAGGCAAAAGGCAGAAAAAAAATAATTGGCCCTTCAAAAATGATATCAAGACTGTATTACCCTCTTGAAAAATCTATCCAATTACATTTTCTCCGTCATGAATGCGCCAAGCAGGGGCGTAGCAATAATACTGAATTTATCCAGAATTGTTGAAAAATGGAAACATAAATTTTCTCCGATTGATATTGAACGTCATATAACAAATTAAGGTATATGCAATACTTGCATGTGCAAGGGCCCACAACAACAGGCAGATCAGGTTATACAGTGACAGTCAAGCTGCCCTATAGCTATAGGGTGACATCTCGGCTGGTATGGGAATGCGCTGAAGAACTTAGAGGACTGGCGACTCGGAACAGTGTAACACTGGAGTGGGTCCTAGGTCACAAAGGAATCGCTGGCAATGAAAAAGCTGACGAACTCGCAAGAGCAGGATCGTCAACTCTGATGAACGTACCCGAACCAGCTGTGGGCATCCTCAGATGCTCAACGAGGTCATGGTTAAAAGGGTGGGTGAAATAACAACACAATAAAAACTGGAAGAACACGCCCATGCAAATACATGGGAAGAAATCCATAAGAGAACCATCAGAAAAAGTAGCGAAAGAACTGCTCTCAATGCTCTCAATGAGCATGAGCAAACTACGCACCATAACGGGGCTACTTACGGGACATTTTCCCACAAAGGAGCACCTAAACAAAGGCTGTATAACGGAGACCTTACATGCAGAAGATGCAAAAAGGATACCGAAACAGCTCTACATATACTATGCAACTGTGAGTCGCTGGACCACAGAAGGCAGAAACTGTATGGCTCCAGAAGACTTCTACAACCAACCAGCAAAGAACCTGTATAAGCTAATACAGGGAACGGATTGGCTGAATAGGCTGTAGTCAGAACACTAGGAGTATCCACAATAAGCCCAGGAGGCTGAGGTGGTGCCGGCGAAGGGACGGCTCCTAAAAAAAAAGGTACTACATAGCACTGCAATATAGTAGATTCTGTAGACAGCAAATTATATTCTGCATCTTTGCCATCATTTACCATTCTTTTAAGTTCCACATGCTCAGCCCTTGTTGATATTGCCACCTATCCTGAGCGTGTGTAAACGCAAATAGGATTAGGCTCGTCAGTTACATATTTAAGTAGGTATTTAAAATTGCAAATAATCTTCGTACGCACGCCCCTGAGTTGATAATAAGAAAAAATCACCCGCAACAAAGGACTTATTTATTAAACAATCATAAAAATGAAGGGCTTCTTAATATTGCCGCGAATGAAAGTAGAAACACTAATACAGACCGACCAATAACTGTAAAAAAAAAGAAGAAAAAAGGGAAGGATATGACGCAAAGGATGTTTCCCGACTCAAATACAAATTAAGGCAATTTACAGAAGATTTTTTTATTGCTACTGTCGGCTTTTAATGACAGCGAGATATTGAATGACGTTACAATTATAGTTTAACGATTCACGAGGTTGTGGATTTTTTTATTTGAGGTATTTTATGTTGAAAAAATAATCATTGACATTTTTCCTGGTGAGATTTGACATCTTCAGAAATAAAATGAAGCTTCTTGATCATCTTATATTCAATAAACAATTGCAATGTTGCTAAAGATAGTTTTTTCGGACGTGAAGATCAGCTGAGAGACATAAAGTCAGAACTTCCCATTTTCAGCGCACATTTAGTATTTCCTCACTTTTTAGCTCCCCTTGGCTCCATTGCAACGATACTTCAACGTTTTAATTCCTACATCCACCATAATGGTGGAATTCTGAGAACATCTGTAAGATCTATAAGCCGAAATCTGTAAGAGTCACAGGAAATGCGATTCTAACCTTACCCGCTACTTACAGATTCCTTAAAGATTCGTAAATATTTACGGGCTGGACATCTGTCACTGTAAGCAGTACAGGGTGGGGTACAGAGGGTTGTATTATTATTATTATCATTTTTCGTCGATTATTAGTTGAAAAGTTGTAGAGTTGACTCCAATTGCTGTTTTTATGCTATTTATTACTTTTTATATTGTTCTGTTCGATTCTGTTCATTAAAAAAATATAAATCTCATTTTTTTTGTTCCTTTTGTGTAATGAGTGAAGTAATATATTATTTAGGACCACCTAAATGTATGTAGGGCCAAGACGTCGGTAAGTAATTTACTTATCGACGTCTGAACGGTAAGTAAATCACTTACCGACGTGTTGGACTTAAACCAAACACAACCTACCGTCCTGACAACCGATGCTGTAAATAAACAAAAAAGATCGATCGCGCAAAAAATAAATAAATAACATATTAAATTTATCATGTCAGTAGATTACTCACGCCATTCTTTTATTACAAATTGTGAAAATATCAATCAGTATTAAGGTTTACCAAGGTCGGTACACACACAGCTGTTGAATACTTTTATGGTTTTGAGGTTAGAATTTTGACATTATAAACAGAAGTGCAGTTGAAATCCCTAAGGTGAAGATCTGTAACTATGACTCTTACAGATTTGGTTCCAGAATAGCAAATTTTACAAATCTGTAAAGGTTCAACTTACAGATCCTATATCTTACAGATTCTGTTGAATATAGGTAAATTCTCAGAATCTCAACATTAATCAATATAATTCACAGCTTTTGCTTGCTCGTATGAATGTCAGATTTTACCTGTATATGATAAACAACATCTTATAGCATTAGTTAATATTCTTGTAGGTTATTATCGCCGAAAAAGGTCTTTATAAAAGCAGGTACAATTTATTTCGCTAAATGAACTTGTTGAATAATTCATAGAACAAAAGCTAAGCCATTTTACGATCCCAGTTTCTGTGTAAACACAAATATTCTCAGATATTCAGTAACCATTTTAAAGTGTAAATTATGCACGTCCTTGGATATAATGCAAATGTGGTTTGCAGGAAACTCTAGAGGATCCACAAAGGGCACGTCGAATGACAACAGAGTGAATTCAGAGGGGAAAGGAGATGAAGCTAGTATTGCAGGTCAGTTTTATTTTTGGCTGAGTAGTGTGAAGATTATAGTCTATATAGAAAGGACAAGGAGTAATAAATCATTCATTTAAGTAGATTTCATAGACGTACCAAAATATATTTTTGAAAGATGTGGGTTTCAGATATACAAAACATAATAGAAAATCTCTCTTGATAGATAAACCGGAAATAGTTTTTTGGAGAAGAGATTATTTAAGAAGCATTCGACATGCCAGAGAACAAAATTTGAAAATCTTCTACTTAGACGAAACATGGATAAATGCTGGATATACAGTTTCCAAATCTTGGCAAGATGAAAACATTAAAAGCGGAAGGCAGGCATTCGTGGAAGGTTTGTCGTTAGGTTTGCAGCCACCATCTGGAAAAGGGAAAAGACTTATCATTGTCCATGTTGGAAGCTCTGAAGGTTTTGTTGATGGTGGATTATTAACTTTTATTTCAAAACGCACGGGGGACTATCACGAAGATATGAATGGGGATGTCTTCGAGGAATGGTTTGTTCAAATGTTGGATCTGATTCCAAAAGGGGCTGTTATTGTTATGGACAACGCAAGTTACCATTCACGGTTACGAGAAGCATTGCCCACAAGTCGTTGGCGTAAAGCAGAGCTTTTGGAGTGGCTTATTTCGAAAAATATTAAGTTTCCAAAAGATCCACTAAGGAAAGAACTTTACAGAATTGCAAAAATGAACAAGAATAAATACAAAACCTACATTGTAGAAGAAATGGCTTCTTCTCGTGGTATATCAGTTCTTCGACTTCCCCCTTATCATTGTGAACTTAATCCCATAGAATTAATATGGGCTCAGGTAAAGGGGAAGTTGGAAAAAAAATACTACTTTTAAAATAAACGATGTTGTGAAATTGTTTGAGAGTGCTAAGGAAAATTGGACAAACTGTATCGAGCATGTTATCAAAGTAGAGGCAAATATGTGGAAAGTTGACAATATTTGTGATGATTTAATCGACCCTATTATTATTAATGTCAACAACGATTCTTCCTCTTCCGAGTCGGATAAAGAATAATTTGTAAGTGATAAATGTATTCCAATAATTATTTCTTTGCATTTTTTATTATATTATAATTTAAAACGTATTTTTTCCCCAAAATACACACCACTGCATTGCGGTATTGCTTATCTGCTAATCCTTTAACAGTGAAGAAACCCTAAACTTTGCTACAACTGAAACAAATACGGGGTCGATCTACCTGGTTTTTAGATTTACGGAAGAAATGTAATTTAAAGTAAGAGATTTATCAAAAATTTCATGGTGCTCCCTGTAAAGGTTTTGCATACTTAATTGGGGTTTTTTACTCCTCGTACTTTTTGTACATACTATAGTTATTCAATAAATATGTTATATGTTTTAAACTGGGTATGGCGGCATCTCCAAATTCGTATCCCAAATAAAATTAATTTGAACATCAAGATGTGTTTCTTAAAAGGCTCCTTTCAGTTTAAAAACAAGGTATAGAAGTGAAAGTAGTTAATTTTATAAATACTGATGAAATCATTCCAATTATTAAGTTTGAATAAATATTTCATACTTTTAAGTATTAGTTATTTCCAATTAAATGTGAAAATTAACAGTTAATATTTCATCCAACAGAATACGACTACGACAGCGAGTACACTTTGCCATCGAACGGGCCGCCACCCATCCAAGAGCCTCCAGGCGCTTTTAGTGGAGCGTCACGAAACTTCAACCCTATCGCAACCGCCATTTTCTTCTTGTTCTTCTACTCGCTATTCTTTTACTTTTTGGAAATGGGTTCGTCCGATGAAGGCCCGAGGTGATGCCCCAAATGGCATTAGGAAAAGCAAAAATTCGTGCAAAAGGAGTGTGCGGAAGCGGGTGAGTTTTGTATCTTATTTTTTGTTTTTTGCGTTTTATTCAACTTCAGTTGAATTGGTTTGCTGGGAAAGTTAACAAACTTTTACAAAAAGGTTTCGGATAGCTTTTTACATATGGAACGGAAAAAACAAAATTAATTAACGATAGCGACTCAAAACGTAGCCACAAAATAGATTTACTAAAAAAAATTTTACAGATAAAAGTACAATTCTTGGATATATTTGCATTTGGAGTTTTACCCTTCATCCCAAACATAGTTTTGTATTCAAATAAAAACGC
Organism: Galerucella tenella; assembly: GCA_910591685.1. Classification (NCBI taxonomy): domain Eukaryota; kingdom Metazoa; phylum Arthropoda; class Insecta; order Coleoptera; family Chrysomelidae; genus Galerucella; species Galerucella tenella. The sequence goes on from CAJUYH010011045.1 coordinate 8,348, forward strand.
GTTTTTCTTAAAACTATTGTTGACGTTTCTGGACTTGATATCTCAATCAGGAACTCTTTCAAAGTGCACTCAATGACAAAATAAGTACATGGTCATATTATGTTTTGATGAAAAAAGATACCTCCCTCGACCAGTGCCTACATCAAATAAATTCATATTATGGAGTTTGTTATCAAAGGAAAAAAATAGATCCCATCCCATTAATCACTGTCTCTAAACATTTCAAATCCAGCAGGAAACGTTCTTTCTTATTAGAGCTATAGATTAGAAAATGCATTTGTATCAAAACAATTGTGGAATAGTATAGGTACAAAAGAAAATGGGTTTATCAGAAAGAATTAAGAAAATTGATAATCAATTTAATATTTGAATCAGCTTTAAATCTAACAATACTTTGAGATCTATCTTAACAAAAACGAAACCAAAAAATGAAGAACAATCTTCAAAAAATTGCATATATCAGATATCTTGTGAATGCGACAAATTCTATTTAGGTGAAACATCGTCCGAATAAGTGAACATAAAAAGTATATCAAAAATGGGGAGTTCTTTAAGTCAGGTATTTGTAAACATGCTTGGGAAGAGGGGCATAAAATTCAATGGGATTCGACAAAAATAATATTAAAAGAGCCCAATTATAAAAGAAGAAAAATCAAAGAAAGTGCTTTAATACAACTAAATACAGATAAATGTGTAGCTAGTACTTCAGCCGAATGTAGTCAAATTTGGTTACCAATGTTAGAAAGAGAAATTTCCAATAATCAATCACCTGCGTTATCAGGATAGCATCATAAGTTTTTATCCAGGTTTTCTTATGATTTATCATTGGAATAGTTGTTAATCGATACACACTTCAATACACAAAATCACCAAACTGAGTTATACATGTTTTGAAAACAAAAAAGTAACAACACACAAAAAACACAACAAACAAAAAAGTAACAACAAACGCGTTTTATTAACAGCATTTCCAAAATAAGCGAAAAAAGCGCTATCCCAATAAAAACCATTCCTGGAACGTGCACTTCACTGGATTCCATTTCTAGTAGACTATCATATCGTTAGAATGTCATAAAATAAAATATTTTATTTCACATTTTACCAGAGGTGTGATCTACTATGAATAGACCTTAATAAAATTTGACAATAAAGTTTTGTAGTCTTAAACTTCAAAATATTATTGATTGTCTAGTTGTCATATTTTTTTCGTTGTGTCAGATAGGGACCAAAAATTATTTTATTACTAGTAAATCTTGACAACGGTAGCTGGAACGCTACCGAAACGTCAAAATAAAAAACATTATTGTGGTTTGATTCCCAAAAATAAGAGAAAGAGAAAAAGAAAATGGGTTCAATCTGGGGAAATATAGACTTAGTTTCACATAAGAAGAAAAAAAACCAGGGATAGGAGACTATGGAAAAAAATAGGCGAGAAAATAATGAAATGAAGGGGATTGATCCACCCCAGAAAGCGGATCTAGAAAGCATTTATGCGGCGCAACCCCACAAGGGGTGTCCAGCCATTTTATATATATGTAGTGCTCTTGAGCAGCACTACCATCGAACTTTCATGTTTCGAATATCTACCATATGCTGGTGTACGACACGGACCGGATGCATTAAACCTTCCTTGAGTACAACAAAAATGAAGCTTTTGATGAGTGATATTTCTAATAACCTTTTCTCTTGTTTCAGATGACTGATCCTTCAAAAATGTGCCATGGTTCCATACAAGTGGCAAAACATATCCAGAATGAGACTGATCGATGAATAACATTAAACAATTATAAAAAAGAGCAGTGTAAATATTGTAAAAAGTGATCTGTAAAAATAAGCTAGTACAAAGTGTATACAACAAAAATAAAGCTGTGCTGAAGTGTATTATAGAGACTGCTATCGACAATTTAGAAAATAGTGTTTAAAGATGGGAACGTGCGTTATAACAATAGTTATTTACGTAACCAGTTATGGAAAGAGCGATATTGTTCGACAAGCGTAATATTTGCCAAAACGAGCGCCAGCGAGCTCTGCAAATTACGCGAGTTGAACAATGTCGCTCTCTTCATAACGTGTTTACGTACAATGTTTTATCTAATTTCGCGCTTTCATAATATTTAATGAAATCTTCAATTACAATAGTAATATTAAAGTGGATTCAAAAGGAGTTAGAAGTATTGTTACTATGAAGTATTCACCCAGAAAATTGACCTATTTTAAATAACTGTGTCCTGAATAATGTTGCTTATAAATCTTAAAATACTATTGAATTAAAATAATGGGGTAATTGTCAGTTCAAATTATGAAATAATTGTCAGTTTTGACAGTACCTAATTGAT
>CAJUYH010011045.1:10783-22291 GCA_910591685.1 Galerucella tenella
AAGTACTTGCAAAAACAATCCCAGAATCTCTAAATCAAGCAACTTCCAATCAACCTGCCATATTATATAATTATTGCGTTTTTAATATCAACAGTAATCATAATGGTCCAAAGAATTTAGAGAACATCTAATAAGCTTGTAGTTGAAATGAATCAAAATTATCATATGAACAAATAAAAATTAGATTGTCACTTATAATTGCACAAGTGGTTTGTATTTTATCGGGTAAATTTGGGTTGTTTAATGAGAAACTGTTTCCTAGCAATTTGACGAGAATAACTGTCAACTATTAAAAACACGACACCGAAGGTGGAGTGTTTTTAGGTTGACAGTTATTCGAGTCAAATTGCTAAAGGAAGCAGTTTAAATCATTTTATTCGAAATTTAATACGATTGCGCAAAAAATGGTATAAGTATCTCGAACGTTAAGGATAATACCGGTCTCCAAACATTGCTGTCGACCGGTAAACAACCCTTACCGTTCTTAATACTTAATATACTATAATGGACTACTATTTCAAAAGGTAACGACGATCATGTCCAGCTGTCAATTTCAGCCTTCTTATTTTTCTTCATATTGTTACCAGAGTTAAAGATACTTATGAGAAACCAATTCTTGCTCAATGTGTATAAAAAGATGATAGAATTGTATGTTCAAAAAGTACTTGTTCAAACGCGTAAGTCGGCTTAGAATGTGGCTTATAAATCTGCTTACTAGCTATATAATTTGTTTTTGCCTTCATGTAAGTTTATACTTATATAATTTTTTTGATGTTAAATTCAGCTTGAACTGCTTGAGCAAGTACTTTTTTTGAAGGTTCCTCAATTATACCGTACGTTTCCAACAACAAACTTCAATTACTTGTAATTAGAAATGTATAAATGAAATAAATTGAATCTTAAGTGCTTATGTGTTTCATTTTTATATTTAATCAAAAAAATAAGGACAACGAACGGTCGGGGAGGATGTTTGAGACAGAATAGTGACCAGAAAGGTCAGTCATTGGAGTTTGGTTACCGACTCGTGATTTTTTGAGTAAATAAGTCTTGAGTATATGCCGTTAATGTATAAATTTTTGGAAAGGGGAAGAAAGGTGTTACTTATTATTCATTTAAAATAATAAGGCAAGATAAATTGCAACGGCGACTCAATGTTGAGAGCACATCATGTGTGAATTCGGGGACCAAACTAATTTCAGTTCAGGGAGTAGTCTTACCGGTTCGCGGGTAATCCTTCTTTATTCAAGTTATTGAAGTTATATTGAAGTTAATAATATAATAGATGAAGTTGAGAAGCCGAATGAATTTAAAGAGTTAATAAATCAAGTTAAGGAATGTAATTGAAGTTAATCAAGAAAGGTAAGTGGGCGCCACCCTGTATAATCGACTTGTTTTTCACCTCACAACCCTCTATCAACAAACCTGGAAATGTTGCAAGGGAAGGAATATGAACTACGTTGTTAAATTTACAAGTTGTATAATGCTTTAAAACTAATATCACAGTTAATAAAAAAAATGTTGTTGTTCGTTGAAGCACGTTGTTTTTACGTTGATTCACTTTCCTTGTTTCTTCGGACAGGTCCTAGGTGTCTGATGTTAATCTACCTCATAGAAACTACTTCGTCCGGAAAGTGGCAGGTACAAAGTGCAGTGTATAAGCAATTTTTTTTATGTAATATTCAGGATATCTGCAGTAATTCGGTTTACAATTGGTTACAGAAATTGATTCAAAAACGTGGTTCATGAAAAAATATCCTGTATTTTACTATTAAAAAAAACAAAAGAAGCAATAAAGAAATGTGATATGATACGATATGATATTAACAAAATCTTATTTATTCCCATTCATCAAAGAAATCAGAGAAAGAAGGCAATAAAAAATGTAATGAAAAATGTAATCCGGAAATATTATATTCTAGGCTGCTAATTAGATTGAATTAATTAATTAACTAAATATACATAATAATATTTAAAGATTTCAACTATATACATGTGGACCTTTTATCAACTGTATAAGAAAAACTATACCAAAGAACAAGATAAAAGAAACCAATATCACTGTATGTGTGTATCTGGCGGTTATCACTAGGAGGAAAAAATATAAAAGCAAGAATCAGAAATGAAAAGCATGTACGTGAATACAACTCACCATTCACATTGAATGCACTTTAGAAAAAAAGTTTGAGGTAAACCTCTAACAAGAAATTAAAGTTAACCTCATCGGCTCATGGTTCACAGGAGAAAGAAAGCTTATTCTTACTACTCGCTATTAAATTGAACCATGCGATGAGCAATGGACATATGTTGTGTATCCCTTTCCTGTTCACATGCTCCGCTTCGAGAAAGAATTTACATATTGGTAGTGTGTTCTTAATTTCTCTCTCTATAGGAGAGAAGAATTGAAATATTTGACCAATATCAGTGTATACTGATCCTTACCAACGGAGATTATCCGTCGCACATTAATTTTAAAATTTTGCCTTTCATCGGTGATCGGTGCTACAGGTTCTTGACGAGAATCACATGTTGGTAAGGAAAAAGGACTGGCTACTCGCCGTCCGGTAGATATTTAAATATTCCAATGATAGTGGCCAAGTATAACGTTGCAAATGGACTTTCAAATGGTATTAAGAAACATGAAGTGTTGTATTTAAAATAAACCGATAATTTCGTTTCAAAAATGGGAATTTTTTTTCGTTGCTCTCGGGAAAAGATATACATTTGGCAACTATATCAATAAAAATTTGAAGGAAATATAAGAAGTTTAGCGAAAACTGCACGTCGATATCTTTTTCCATTCTCGTGTAATAAGTCGTCAAAATGTGTTACTTCATAGTGGGACACCCTGTATTATCGACATTTACATGTTTTACTTTGTATTTGTACCACACCGATATATATAAATATAAATTATTACTCTGCTGAAATACCAATAACACGTAATATATCCGCCTTCAGTTGTATTAAAGCACATTCTTTGATTTTTCGTTTTTTAATATTGGGCCCTTTCAATATTATTTGCTACGAATCCTATTGAATATGATGCCCCTTTTCCCAAGCATGTTTGCAAATGCCTGACTTAAGGAACTCCCTATTTTCAATATACTTTTCATGTTCTTTTATTCGGATATTCAATGGTCCAGCTGTTTCACCTAAATAAAATTCATCGCATCCACTTTTTATCTAGATATCGAACATTGAATTCAATATTGTTTTTATTGCAATTTAACAACAAAATATGCAAAAACTCACCTTTGTAATGCCATCTGACTGTTAGCTCCACCATAGTCAGCATCTGAAAAGATACAGCACTGTCAATCTTGGAAACAATCGGTTTTACAAGTTCTTCAATAGTTAATAAGCGAGATTTTAAAATAATGAATTGGTAGACACATTGTTTCTTTCTATTTTAAACAAAAAAGCATTTAAATTAGAATATATCCGGCAATTAAGATCACCTGACCTAATATGACGGTCCAGGGAAAACAATTTAGACAGTTGGTCAGATTTGTATTGTCTATTCATGCCCGATTGCTAAAGGAATTTAACTGCACCTTCATCTGAGCGAAACTTATAGAAATTTATAGCACGGAGTACAGGAAATGGTTTTGAAGTTTAAAGAATATCTTTATCAAATAAATAGTATAATTTATCATAATTGTTACAAACGCGTGATTTACATATTTGTCCAGACTTAGTTCATCACATTCGTAATATAGATACCAAATTATAGATAATAATAATACGAGGCATGTTTTTTAGGTAAGTACCGTTTTGCGATTCCACTGCCGCAGCGCTACGGTCGGCGTTCCGCGCATGCGCGCTGGTTACCTACATCTCTTGTCTATGCACTGACGCCATTACAGTTTGATTCTTCATTGTATACGTTGTTTACTGAGTGTTTAAGATGCCTCCGACAATCGTGAGTCCCGCCGATTGTGAGCGTCTTATTGTGAGACATTGAACAATCTGCGTCGTGCAATCCAGAACAAAAGACGTGGCAAGTTGAGCAAGGGTATCGTTTTGCTGCATGACAATGCCCGTCCACATGTGGCTAATCGGACCAAAGATCTTATCAAATCTTTTCAATGGGAAACTCTAGATCATCCTCCATACAGCCCTGATCTGGCGCCCAACGACTACCATTTGTTCCTGCACTTGAAGAAACACCTGGGCGGTCAGCGTTTTCAATACGATAACGAAGTCAAAACATTTGTGATACAGTGGTTAACAAGTCAGGCGGCAGAATTTTATAAGGAGGGTATTCAAAAACTGGTGCCACGTTATGACAAGTGCCTCAATATTCACGGAAATTATGTAGAAAAGTAGATTAAGGTACAGGCTTTCATGTAAAAATAAAATTATTGCAATATCTTTGCACCTTTTTTTTTAATTTCAAAACGGTACTTACTTAAAAAACATGCCTCGTAATATAATAATAATGTTTATTCATGAAAAATAGAATCACAATACATAATTTGAAGAAAATAAACATAATCTACACAGAAGCTGTTTTAAACATCTTGTACGTGGTAAAATACATATAATTAACTCAAATAAAATATAAAATACAATAATTCCAAAACACAAATAAAAGAAGTAAAACAAACAAATATCTAAAAAGGACATATGATTCAGAACATAAGAAATGAACAAAGGCAAGAAACGTGGATCCGTTTTTTTACACTTGATCTTTGAAATCCTTGCAATCATTGGGGAAGGGTGTCATAAATGGGAGCACAAAATAATCAAAACAACATCCGGGCTGACAATACGCTATTATTAATGATGAAATTAAATTCTTCTCTGCCTTTCTGGAAAATCCAATTTTTAAGATGTTTCTTAAATGCAGTATAAGATGGTACATTTCTTATTTCTTCAGGTACTAAAATGTACACATAAAATGTACACATAGTTACACGATCGTTGACCTATAGATTTCTCACTCCGAGGAAAATAAATGTGCCCTACTCGTCGTGTATCGTATTGATGTTCATGTGATATCATAATAATTTTGTATGTTTTCATAAATTGAATTATTTTTAAGAAAAATAATTGTCTCAAGTCAAAAACTTCTAAGTCCTCATATAAAGAATTACTGGAAAAGTGAATATTTTTCTTATATAGTATACGTAAAACCCATTTTTGCACAACATGAACTTCATGCCTATAATTCCATACAACAACAACGACTGCACCAACGAAAAATATATCGTTTTTTTATCTATAACAATTCCAAGATATTTCATCGGAGTGGATTCAGGAATTTCTATATCTAGGTTTACCTTTAATGCTCCCATTGATGGGAGACCACTAGCATAAGAGCTAAATGGTAAGTAGCTTGTTTCTACGTAATTAATTGTAAGCTTATTATATTGTAGCTAATCTGATATTCCTGGAAAATCAGTTTCTACGCTTTGTTTTAAAGAATCCCAAGAAGAAGAAGAAGTATATACAACAGCGGTATCGTCAGCGAAACTATAAATTTTGCCAACTGATTCCAAATTAAGAAGGCTGTTTATATACAGTTGGTTCGGTGAATCTTTTCCCATGCGTCATCATTCATATACAAACGCAATACATCAATACATTAAATTACACGTAGGTCGTAGATTGATGTTTCAATTAGGATGTGGCTAAAATGACGGTGTGCGTTATTTATTATTTGTAGATATTTTACAGCCATATAGCGATATGATACCTAAACCTTTAGTTTGAAAAAACTGTTAGTATTCCAGAGTTTTATAGGGTTATTCCGCAAATTTACTTGCATAAGAGTTAGAATTAATAACAATTTCCTCAGTAGAAACTTTCCAAATCTGAATTGCCTTTTTAGTGTCATGGCTAGCAACATTACTATTGGGCCGTCTCACCCATACGGTTCAACAATGAAAAATAGAAATCTTTTGGGTTGTGAAAATAAATAATAAATATTTTAAATATGTATATTTAAGACTCATAAATATATACAATACATTTCATTTAATTTTCCTCATAGAATCAGAGCTATCACCAGTATTTATATCTATGGTAATTGGTTGAATGCTAATATCAACTATATTTTGCTCTGGGGTATACCACTTTTCTATAATTTCATGAGTATGCCTAACACATTTTTGCTAAATTTGTTGATGACATTGTTGCAGTGCCTCTTTCCACATATTTATAACAGAGCTATCTGAATACTTATCTTTACCAATATATTTATTGTAATATGACTTGCAATTTGCCCAAATTAATTCAATAGCGTTGAATTCACATTGATATGGCGGTAGTCCCAGCTAAATATGTTTCACACAATTCAGTTTGATGGAATTCTATCCATAACCATGATGAAATGTCAATTTTAGGTTAGTTTTCATTGCGAAGTAGATAAATAATAAGTAGATAAATAATCTCACCTACCACAATAATTCGAACACTCGGGTGTAAGTAAGTCGTTATAACAACTGCTTTTTAATTAAATTTATATGCAAGGGGCAAAAAAATTAGTAAAAATGTGAAATACAAATGTAAACAAAGTCTTTTGTCTGTCAACGTACAAATTCGCGTTGAACTTATCGCCGACATTCATCATATGGCTATCTCTGTTTGTTATATTATGTTGTAATGGAACAAACGGTTTCATTTCGGGGGTTCAGATTCTGGGAGTAGGAAAGAGACGTTAGGGATAAAAAATTAATTTTTACTTATTTTTTCTTGACAACGGTAGCTGGAACGCTACCGAAACGTTGAAATAAAGAATTCAAAAATATTGTGGTTTAATTTCCCAAGAAATTAAAAAAAGAATGAATAATATACCACAAGGAACATACAGAAGATAATAATTTCATACATAGGAAAAGATAAACCGAACGAACTTGTATATCGTAATTAATAATTAACTAGTTAGTAGTTAGTTTTTCCTTCATGTATATCCAAGTGTTTCTCTTGTTTGTCTGAAACCGCTTATATCGATCCCTGTGTTATTCCCAAGAGTTATTATAAAAAAAATAAGTGGTTAGGCGAATGGGGGTAAGCATAAGCTTCCCGCAGTCATCCATTTCGATCACACACACAAGATACAAAATATAAATGGTAGATAAACTAGCAATTTCTATAATATTAGCAAAATGAGCTGAATAAAGGAATTAATAATAAATAATTATTTATAATTTCAAACAACGAATTGCAGGAGATCGTATTATTGATTACGTTCAACGATTCCGTAACTCCTCTAAATGTTGCAACGGCCGCCGTGTGGCAATGATTAATTGGCAAACATGTGTTATCCTGTGCATTCCGCAATTGACTGCGAAATAATTGATTTTTGAAATCTGTATTGTTTGCGAACTGCGGAAGATGATCGATGGACAGTTGTTGATGTTAACGTGCGTCTAAATATATTCGATATTATAAAAAAAGTTTATATGTACAGAGTGACTCATTTATATTGGAAGCACACATGCCAAAATGTCAAATGCTCCGTTTTCGTTGATATTAGAAAAATTTTATGAATAAATATCCAGTCCACTGGATTAAAAATGCTTCCAAGGAGGTGTAACCAAAATTTCACAAAAAAATATTCATTAATAACAAAGATATGACATCTTAAATCTCGAAATCTTCTTAGCAGTTACAAAAAGAAACACCCTGTATCAATAGAATAGCAGCGTAAATTAGGTTATATATTCTGCAGGCAAATACCGATGCACTCTCACCACAATATGCCTTACATAGGCACTACAAGGTAATCATTAAATATAACACACAAGACACATCAGAAGAAGGCGCAATCCGCATCTTCACGGATAACTCCAAAACCAATATGGGCTCAGGATGTGAAATTTACTCCAGATCTCTGAATCTAAACATTAAATGGGCGATGGGCTGTAATGTCAGCGTTGCTCAAACAGAGCTCACTGCTATCTACAAAAGAGATTACCAAAAGAAACACCACAGGTAATAAAATTCACATCCTCACGGATAGTAGACAAGCACTACTAGCCCTGAACAGACCATGTATCACATCAGGCCTAGTACTGGAGTGTCACATGTCCCTGATCGAAGCCTGTAGCAACACCTGTATATATTTCATATGTAATTTATTATAAATTATTTTCTTGGTATACTAAATTAAAAAAACTTCGCTTCTTGTTCGTAGCTTTCTTGAATAATTTATTTTACAAAGAAAACAACTACCCCCTGAGGTATATGCCCCCACGAGCATTGAATTACATTTTATCGGGAATGGAAGCTCATACGAAGCAGCAAAACGTCATAATATTAAATTAGACTAATTTATTGTTACAGAAGTTACAGAAAAGTGGCCATTTTACGATAAAAGAACTACTCTTTCCGGACTTATTAGCTACGAACTATTACTGATAGACCAGGGTCGATAATTTTTGGAAAAAAAAATAATAGTAGAATGGAACCCATTAGAAGAAGAGGGGAATATGATATAATTGAAGAAAAAAATAAATAACGGGCGAACCGAATTCGGGAAGTGGGAGGGGGTGAGTTTTTTATCTCGATTTCCGGCAAAACTACAAGTCCTACGGAAAAAAGTTGAATGGCAAAGTTGTGAGTAATAAAAAGCTGCAACTTTTGTATTCACAAGTTTTACCTCAAAATTTATGTGAAAAATTCAAATAACCTAGTTTTTTTGTTTAATATTTTCCAAAAAAATTATTTTTTTTTAAATATTTTCTTCACTTGTATCTTCCTTAAAAAAACATTGGCCAAATTTGACAAATTCTTATCGTATAATAATAAATTTACGACGCTTTACTTTCCTTTTTCGGCAAATCCAGATGTATCGCAACCAGAGAAGCAATGCAGAAATGCAACAATATGTTTGAAAGATTCATGTTTGAAACTGTTCGACATGAAAAATAGATCCTTCACATTTCCAGAGTCTGGTTTGAGAAAATAAATGTCGTGATTATTTGAATTTAATGGATTTTAAAGGACCAAAAGATCAATATCTTGACCCACAACAATGGCAGTTTTATTAGTATCTTTGGCAATTTCTATCGAGGTCTTAATTATGTCAGCATCAGCATCTTCTCTCACTCGTTCACAGGAAAATCCTGGTGACTGTAATCTTTTCATTGAAGTTTTTATTATTTTGTCCTTGTTTTTCTTGTTGGATAAAACTTTTTCTTGCGATGAAATTGTACATAGTTATTCATTTTTTGCATTTTTTGAGAACATTTACCATGGAGATGTATATTTTTTTCTGACTATCAGAAAGTAGAGATTTCAACGAACAAAAAGCCCACCGACTTTTTGAAAAAAGTTGATATTTTGACGCGAGAATTTTTGATTGAAAATTAGGGTGCTTTTTTGATATTAAGTCAAAATAGTGTGAAAAAAAAAGTATTTCAAATCAAATAAATTACAGTGTATTTGGGACATAATATAAGGTGAGTTTCCACGAAATTTCGTGGAAAAAATACTTTTTTTGGAAAAGATAAAAATAAAAAACCAAAAACTTGATTATTTGAGTTTTTCACATAAATTTTGAGGTTATGTTTAAAACTTGTGGATACAAAAGTTGTAGAGCTTTTTATTACTCACAACTTTGCCATTTAACTTTTTTCCGTAGTTTTTCCGGAAATCGAGATAAACCATTTTTCACCCTTAAAAACTCACCCCTCCCACTTCCCGAACTCAGATCGCCCGTAACTTATTTTTTTCTCAAATTATATCATATCCCCCTTATTTTTTGATGGGTTTTATCCTACTATTATTTTTTTCCACTTTTTACTATTTTTGAAAGGCTTCGGCACTGGTCTATGAGAGATTATTTGAAATATCAGCAGCTATAAATGATAAATCAAAATTAAATAATATTTAGTATTGTAATAAAATATTTTGCACCTATTGAAGTAAACCGATTTCTCGTTGGGTAACTTTTAATACCCATCGAAAGGCAACATTGGAACGGCCAGGGATATTTCTGCTAGGTCCCAACAGCCGGCATATTTGTATTCGTTATACTTAATGCTCGTTAATCCCGTATTACGTCGACGTCTGCTGAAAGTAGCGGTAGTGGCGACTCGTTTGTAATATTTGAATGGGAAGCTATTTTAATGAAACAAATATCAAGTACGAATTATGTAAATAAGCAAAGTAGGGAGAAAATCGGAATTAAAAAACAATTTTTCGCGAAATTGTATTTGAATTTTCGAAAAACAATGATACGACACAGGCACTACCGTTATTTTTGCTAATTCACTGATTCACGCAGCTTGGATAATTTATTTTAATTCTGATCTCCTACAGCATCAGCTTGTCCTGCATATCTGTAGACATCTTTGGAAGGTGCCGGGTAGTTTTATGAACCACTTGGGAGGCATTTTTCAGTATGTATGCACGTTAAACCACGTGTTCTTCAAAACAGACGTTGAAGATACCGCTACAATTATTAGATTTTTAGAACAAGCAGTTTGAATCAAAGGGGATCTTACTGAGTCCAAAAAGCACTCATAGGAATTTGAAGCGACTACCAAGATATCCAACAGCAGCTGTTTTTTCCAATTATGGACTCAAGCTTAGCTAACTTTCTATCCTTAAATACAACTATGCCACAGATTATAAAGAGAACAGATACGAAAGCTTGACAGAAAACAGTGAAATAGAGAGAGATGGGTAGGCATACCCATTTAAATGTCTATCGTCGTATGTCGACTCCGTTCGGGCTGCTTCGCGAAATTTCTCAACAGGGTTGTCAATTTGCATAATATTTCCTCCAATTTACAATCATGGGTCAAATATTTTGTAATAAGCATTATTTTTAAGTGTGATAGTTATAAAGATACAAATATTCGATAATCACTTGTTTTAAATCAGTCTTATTAACATTAAGAGAATTATACAATTAAAAAGATTATAATGTATAAAAATCATACCACAAATATATACTTTTTTCCACAAACCATATCCTTGGCAACCATGTACAATAACGGTGATGGCTTGGCTCGAAACGTCAAAACATACTCAAAATCACTTGTAATCTGTGCTCAAAACTCATAACGTCATATTTCAAACGTCTACCTGTTGTCGTTATTAATATCAAGCAGAATAATTATTTAAAAATAAAATTAACAATAAAAAAAAACTTCTTCACGGGGAATCGAACCCGGGTCTACCGCGTGAGAGTCTGGTTTGCTTACTACTCGACCACCGAGGAATATGTAAATTGTTTATCTTTAACGTCAGATGTATTACATAATTTTTGCTTAAAAGGAACTAAAGTTCCTAACGTGTGTCCTGCGACACGTTCTACCTTTTGTTTCAATTCATGGCGCAGTTTTAAAGATTTAGTGGAAACTTCCAAAAAAAACTAGATCTGGCACTAGAAATTGTTATTGTCCCCGAGTCAACACTGCAATTTGGTAAGAAATTCAGAAAATATTTAAAACTGGTAACATCGCGGCAATACCGAGTTAAAGGTCCAAGGTCATTGAAGACGGAGCTGAAAGAATTTAAACCATACTTTTACATCATTCCCTTTTTTTT
>CAJUYH010011046.1:0-11508 GCA_910591685.1 Galerucella tenella
AGAGCAGATAATATGTTTAAACAAAGTGCATTGCTGCTTAAAAGCTTTCAAGCAAATTTCACATTTGAATGATTTTTCTTCCGAGTGACAAAACATGTGTTGCTTCAAATTCGTTTTTTTATTGAACGATTTCCAACACATTTCACATTCGAATGGTTTTTCGCATGTGTGATAAAGCATAATGTCCCCTTAACGTGCTTTTTTGAGAGAAAGTTTTCGCACAGACATCACATTTAAATGGTTTCTCGCCTGTGTGACAGCGCATATGTTCGATTAATTTGTTCCTTTCGACAAAATTCTGATATCACATTTGAATAGTCTTTCGCCTGTATGATAGTGTCTATGCAACTTTAGTAGATAGTTTTTCGTAAATGATTTCGAACAAACTTCATATTTAAGAGGTCTTTCGCCTGTGTGACAAGACATGTGCCTTCTCAAATTACCCTTTTCAGTAGAAGATTTTGAACAAATTTCACATCGGAATGGTTTCTCCCCTGTGTGGCTGAGTCTATGCAACTTTTGTCCATAGTTTGTTGTAAACGATTACAAGCAAAGTTCACATTTGAATCTTTTTTCACCTGAATGACAAATTATATGGAATTACAAAGCACTTTTTCCACTAAACAATTTTGAGCAAATTTCACATTTGTATGATTTTTTGTCTGGGTTACCTCCAGGTAAAGGCGAAGACTTCATATTGTTCCATTTTACAGAAGTTCCTGTAAATAATAATAAATCAACAGGGTATCTAAAAATGAATTGTATGGATGACAATGACGAGCTTACAGTCAAATAATCTCTAACTCGTCCGGAAAAGTGCGCAGGACACCCGTCATGCTGTAATATTATCATACCTCTTTTTTGTAAGGAAATATCTTTCAATAAAACAGACAACCAATTATTCAGAAAATCCAAATATGTATCGCCATTTGAAGTTCCAAGAAATATGAACCTGCGATGTGCGATCTTTCCGTCAACTATACCACACCAAACATTAGGACTCCATTTACCTTGAAGCTGCACTTCCTCTACCCAGTGCGGATTTTCTTCAGACCAATAATGCTTATTATGCAGATTAACACCACCCGCATTATTAAGCGTAGCCTCGTCTGCCCACAAAATTTTTGACATGATAATGCGGTTGTTCTTCTAGCAGATTTAACAATTGCAGTAACTTGAGATTGAAGCAGCAATTAATTGGACATTAAGTCTTAATGATCGAAATTTATGTATGATCTTTCTTTTACATATTTAATTTCAAGTTATAATACAGAGTGAGTCAATACTATACTTTATTATGTTTATGCGTTTTTATTTATATCTTGACTTCGACAATAGCCATCAACATGCGGTTTGCGCCATTTTGTTGAGAATTTAATCCAGTTCCATTATGATTCACAATAATTAAGTGTTTCCATTAAACATTCTTAAGGAAAACAAATTTTAATTTTTTTCATTCGAAAGTACCCTCTACCTATGACAATTAAAACTAAATACCATTGTTTTATAGTAGATGTAATTAATTCATCTACACTCTTTCTATTGACACTGATTTCGTTGAGATCGGTTGATTGAAACCAATTTCCCCCACCCTTTATTTGGAAAAATAGAATAAAAAGTAATTGAACAAATTTGTGCGAAATTAGGGCCTTTTTTCAGTTTACTCATTTAACACTGGGTATAATTGGGCATATTTCACAAAAAACTGGTTTTTTAATTTTTCTTTACAGGTTACGCCCCCTAGCGGTTATTCTAGAAACTTAAAAGTAATTTCCAGCAATTTCTCTTGTCCACTTTTCCCAATTAATTTTTTCTCCTAAAGTTATAACATGAATAGTTTCTATGACATATAGCCGAGAGATCGGCTTATTGGACCACCCGGTACATTTAAACATTATATTTTATTAATATTATCAGTGATTATTATCATAAATGTAGCCGAGTTAAAATTGTTAAGTCAATAATACAATATAAGTTTTACTCAAAGGTTTGCCGTAAATAAATTAAAACTAGTTAATTAATAGTATATTATGCAACGATCATGTAATGATTGGAACAGTGGGAAAAAATTGATAAATAATGTGGACATTGAGATATGATCCAACAGAAGAAGTATGTGTAATATTGGGAGTCAAGAAATCACCAATTAAATTCCAACAATTTCAAATGATTCCGCCAGATTCGGTTTATCAATTTCTACCTCTCCTCTAAATACCAAGGCGTATATATTCTCCTTCTTCAAAATATTTCATAAATGGTTGGTAAGCTTTTGTCGGCCTCTGTGGAAGGAATGTTACTTCGTTTTCCACCTCCAACAACACCGTTTTCCCAAATTTGCTATGAACTAATTTAGCAGAAATAATTTTCTTGGTCTCCACCAATTTTGGATCGTTTAATTTTGTGTTGGGCTTCGGATCTCTTTTTAGAAGAAAAGAAGTATTTATCGTTTCCAAATCCATTTCCCTAATAATAATAATAATAAAAATATAATTGAACTGTATAACAATACATTTAGGCCAAACGATAGGGGCAACAACTACAAGTAATTAGCAATACGGCTGATTTTTTTTTCATAAGTATCTCTAAGTATATAGATTAATATAAAAAAAAGTTTATCAGTTTATCGATTTCCCAAATTAGAAAAAAAAATCACAAAACACGAAACTTTTTTTTTTCTTCAATATTTCGCGCTGGGAGGAAGGTCCGAGCAATGTTTTGTCCGGACAAAATTCTGTAAACCAAGTATGTGTTCCGCATCCGCGCGACTCTATTTTCTGAATCGCGGCGGAGTACATTATAAACTATTGTACAGTTATAATGTAGATAGAAATAATTGTACTAGGGCGTTTTGGAAAGGGAAGGGTCAGGTTAAAGATGGCTTTTTTTGTCATAGCACATAATCATTTTTAGCAAATTTCTCATATATAATATAAATATTAAATTTCAATCAAAAACCAAGTATTTCAATAAAAAATATATTATATAATAAGGTGGCATCGAAAAATTTTTTCAAATGATGGAAACTGTTATTTAGGTCAGTTCCATAAATAAAATTTACCTACGACCCCCCCTGTAATCAGTCAATAACACACAGTCGGTATCAATGTAATGACGTCTATTACGCACTGTAAAAAAAACGCACAGCTGTAAAGTAAATCGCACGGCTTCCCTAGCAACATCTTAGCAACTGTCAATAGACGTCACCATTTTATTCAAAATTCACTATTTGAAAGCATTCGATATGGCCACGTTTAACTATGAAAATCCCCAAGGGCTAAGTTTATGTATCGATTATAATTGAAAAATGGACATTCGATTATCAACAATATATAATAGTATATTAAAGTATAAGTGGATATTAAGGTCTTTAAAACACGCGCGATTTTTGGAGCACGACGGCGAAGCCGGAGTGCTCGAAATAGAGCAAGTGTTTTAAAGGCCAGTTATCCACGACAATCCCATTCATGTATAATAATTCCCATTTGTGAATACAAAAATCGTAGTTTGCTGTCGGCTAAATAGGAAGGAAGAGAGTTTGCAAGTGGATAAAAATATCGGATAAATTACGTTACCGTAGCAACCCTAGCATTTAGGTACTGTCTGTTTACCAAGCAATGCACGTCAATTTGACAATTATAAATGTCAAAAACAGAATGAATTAAACAGCATATAACAATTCCAAAAAGTATGTCGAGATTTGGAAATATTTGCAAGGCAGAAATAGTAAGGGAGATTGAAAAATCAACTCCAGAAAATACCAAGAAAACTCATTCCTCCATATGGAATCAATTTAATTTAATTTAGTTTAATTGAATTGAGTTTTTTATTCATGGGATTGTCTTACCAAATACCACGCGAGCTCAGATTTAGCAGGATATTTTTTCCGGTGGTTTTCTCATGCTTACTTTCATTGGCAATTTAACTCGAGCTACGCTCTCGTGATTTTGCCAGAACAGCTCTCGTTAAATTGCCAATGAAAGTAAGTATTCGAAAACAACCACAAAAAATATCCGGCTAAATCTGAGCTCTTGTGGTATTACCCCCGAATACTTTACGATATTTTTTTTATTGGTGCACTTTGAAATTATAAATATCGGTCTATAACTACTACAACAACAAGAAATGGAAATCATAGATGGACACGTCAACTAAATGTCAAATGGTTGAATTCGTGACGTATATGATGTACACCTTGCGTTGTCATGGAAATGAGAAAAACATAAACTAATTTGTATTTTGATGGAAGTTCAACCTTATTGAGTTCTGTGAATGTCAATAGTATTAATTTAAATACCATTCCCTAAGATTTGAAAAATGGAAATATTAATATTTCAAACAATACCAACGGCACTTTCCATTTTAATTTATAAATTTGACATTGTTAAATATCGTTCGAATAAAAGTTTTGACGTTACAAACTACTCCTGTCAGATCAATATTAAAAAAATTGACTTTTAGACATGATTTAGACTTCGTTTCTCGAGTTGTTGATGTTGCCACGGTAAGTTTAAAACACGCGCGTGCTAAAAAGTTCGATTTAAACACGCTGAGGCGTGCTTTAAATAGGTAAAATGGTTCACCAATAAAAAAAATAATGATTGAACGTTAGTTCTTTAATGTGCTTCTTTCATTGGTAATAGAGTAATAGAGATGGAGTTTACCAAGCACCTCTAATTATGTAACTGTTATTTCTTGTGCTTCTTATAAAAAATACAAGTACAAGCAGATCGTAGGTGAAGTATAGTACGTAACTCGTGTTGTAAAGCACTTTACGCACTCACGAAATTACGCACTCGCCGCTTCGCGGCGTCGTGCGTAACTTTTCCATTCGTGCGTAAAATGCTTCTTACCACACACGTTACGTAATATACTATTACGTATAATTAATTTTTCTTAATTACGAAATACGGTACTTTTCATTATTTTGTAAATTTTAGGATTCTTGAATTTACAAGAAAAAATAATATACAGGGTGATTCATTAAGAATGTCCAATCTCTGAACTGTAGATTCTAGACCTCAAAATATGATGATTCTGCTCAACATGCCTTATGCAAATAATGCTAGTTTCCGAGATACGGGGTGTTTAAATTTAAATTTTGATTTTTGCAATAATTTTCTATGTTTTCTCAATTTCTCTTTGAAAATTGGCAATTTTACGTTTTTTGGTATGAGGAATCGTAATTTGCACTTTAATTTAACATTGCTAATAGAGGGCGGTAGTTACAGTTGTTTGTGTTAATTAAAAAATAATAGACAAGGATTATTTGATATTAAGAGATCTTCACGAAAGCGGATCTTAAAGTGTATTGAAGTAAATGGTGGGCATTTTGAGCATTTGCTTAGAAGTTTTTTATTTTTGTTTACAAATTTGTGATTGTTACATATTTAAGGAATAATAAATTTTTTTTAGAAAAAATTAAAATTTATTGAACTTTTTAGAAGCAAATAACTCGATAACCGATTAAGTTACACGAATCAAAGAAGAGTAGAGAGAGTAGAATTTAACGCTTTTTAATATTTTTTTATTATTTTAGTTGTAAGTTTAGCCCAAAAAAAGTTTACTTTGATTTAATTAACACAAAACAAGTGTAACTAGCGCCCTCAATTAGCAATGTTAAATTAGAGTGCAAATTATGATTCCTCATGCCAAAAAACGTAAAATTGCCAATTTTCAAAGAGAAATTGTGAAAACATAAAAAATTATTGCGAAAAACAAAATTTAAATTTTGAACACCCCATATCTCGGAAACTAGCAATATTTTCCTAAGGCATGTTGAGCAGAATCATCATATTTTGCGGTCTAGAATCTACAGTTCAGAGATTGGACATTCTTAAAGAATCACCCTGTATATTAAGTACTGTAACTTTGACAGAACTGGAGTAGGTAATTTTAATGGGGTTTGCGTAGAAATGTTGAGGAAACTTCTAAGATCAAGAATATATAATTACAAAATCAATTAATTTACATACATTTTTGGATTCAATGATTTTTTGTATTATAAGCGAAAATAGCAATTTTTATAGATTCGGGTAGGAATCTTTATTTTTTCAAAATAAAATTTGATACTCATGTAATATAAAGATTAATATTCAACGAACAAAATGAATATTGTGAAAAGGTATGAAAGATTATTACCTAATATAATTTTAAGATATAATTTTTTTTATACCTTTTTCCAATAAAAATATATAAAAATTAATTTATCACCTTTTATTTATTATTTACAACCTTAGCTCTCACTAAAGATTGAAAAAAAAAATTTGATTGAATATTTACATTTTTTTACCGCCGTGCAGCTGAGTCGCGCGGATGCGGAACACATACTTAGTTTACCGAATTTTTTATGGACAAACCATTGATCGGACAAAACACTTCCACTACACGGTGGTATTTTTTATTCTCCTCCTCCTTCCTCCCAGCGTGAAATAGTAAAGAATTTCAAAAAAAAAAAGTTTTTTATTTTTTTTTATAATTTGGGCAATCGATAGATCTAAACTTTTTTTTATATTAATCTACATACTTTGAGGTACCTACTTAATGAAAAAAAAAAAGCCGTAGTGCTAATTACTTGTACTTTTGGTCTAAAATGACCCGTGCCGACTGGCCTAATTACTAATTTAAATTCCAAGTAAAATAAAAATGTCTTACCTGTTGTTTATTAAGAGCTGATGGTGCATCATTCAAAAACTAGACACGAATGAATTCTGCAGTAAAACCTTGAGCTTAAATACAAAACCAATCTGATATTTTTTAAATTCCCAGGCGTCACCTTCAAGAGAAACTAATGACCTTGATAAATGCATACTTACATTATTTCCACTATTGCTTGAGTCTCGCTTCGACTGCATTCATTGCCTCTGGCGGTTTGGATCTTTAATAACAGGATGGTCATAGCAAAGTATTATGCTTGTACATAATAGACTACCCCATTGAAAATGTACAGGGTGGTCCTTAAGTAATTTTACATAGAAGTACAGTATAATTTCCACTCCAAAATATTGCGATTTAAATCAACTAGCCTTAATAAAATGTTGAAATTAAGAGAGATACAGGGTGTTAAACATGAAATATTAATTTCCGTTTTTACAATAACTTTAACGCTTTTTGACGTATATGCACAAAAATTTGAGGTTGGGAGTTTTTTGATATCAGTGATGCCAACTCTCAGAAATTTATCTCCCTAAAACCCCAATCAAAAACCCCTAAAATCACCACAATTACTAGTGATTCCCCCTAAATTTTTTGTTATTTTTAAAATAAAAAAATTAAATATTTTTAAATGAATAAACCATAAAAAATAACTAATAAATACTACTCATAAAATATCGTTAAACATCATTTTGCTAATTCAGCACCATCTCACCATCAAAATTTTATCCCTAAAAATACCCCCAAAAAATTATTCCCCCTCAAAAACTCCCTGTATAGATTTTTTCCCCCTATATTTAGGAGGAAAACCTCCAAGTTGGCATCACTGTTTGATATAAGAAATCATGATTTTGCATCTATTTCGATGTATTTTGTAGAGGGCGCCACATAGACCACGTATGCGGCATAAAAGTGCGCCAAACTTTTTTGCCTTTTATAAAACATAATTAAAGCCACATCATTACAACAAATAAAATGTACACTTGTTGCGTATCTTCAGAAACACATTTTCTTCGAAGTGGGGAACGCGTTCAACAGTGTCAGTAAACGGGCGGTGTTGAGCGCGTTGACAAAGCTCGGAGTAGGGGAGGGGTTACTTAGTCTAGTAGAGGACTACCTGACGGGGCGTGTGATAGTGGACACTAGGGGGAGAAGGTATGGGACGGAGATTGGAGTGCCCCAGGGCTCGGTTCTGGGACCGACGCTTTGGAAGTGTGTGTTTGATGAAGTTTGTGGGATAGTGTGTGAAGAGGGATGTGAGATTACGGTGTATGCGGACGATGTATGTCTGGTATGTACGGCAAAGGGAGAGGTGGAGATAGAAAGAAAGGCGGAGAGGATGTGTAGGAAGATTGTGGAGAAGATAGAGCGGTGTGGACTGGAAGTGGCTGAGGATAAGACGGTGGGTCTACTGGTGAAGGGGCGGAGCAAGGCAAGGGAGGTGGGGGTGATGGTGAAGGAAAAGAAAATTCGGATGGAAGAAGCGGTGAAGTATCTGGGGGTGTGGTTGGATAGCCAATTATCCTTCAAAACCCATATGTTGAAAGCTGCAAAGAAGGCAAAAGTAAGGGCAGCGTGGCTGGGAAAATTGATGAGTAATGTGAAAGGACCGGGAGAATGGAAGAGGAGGATAATTGGTAGGACGGTAGAGCAGAGTATGCTGTATGGCGCTGAAGTGTGGGGTGAGAAAGCAGGGGTGAATGCGAGGGTTAGACCACTCCTGCGGGTGCAGAGAGGAATACTTTTGATGGTGGTGCAGGCGTACAGGACAGTGGGGGGACTGGCAGCTGCAGTGCTGTCAAGGTCCTATCCATTGGACTTGATGGCTAGAGCCAGACAGAAACGCTGGAGGGGGTGCGACCAGAGAGGAAGTACAGAAATGGATGGATGAGGAAATGGAGAGAAGGTGGGATGAGTATGATGGCGCGCTGAAAGGAGCGATTGGGAGCAGGAGAAATTGGGTGGACCGGAAATTTGGAGAGGTGAACTACTTCTTGACGCAGGTGCTCATAGGGCATGGGTCAAGAGCGGGTTACCTCCACAAGATTGGGAAAAGAGAAACTGGAGTGTGCGAGAGATGTGAAGTGGAGGATGATGTGGGACATGTGTTTAGATGGGAGAGGCGGTGTATTGGGAAAATATGGTGGAGATTATGTTGAGGGGCGAAGAGGAATGGATGGAGATAAGTGGCGTGATAGAGAGCATGATTAGGGGAAGAGAAGGACTCGCTATAAGAGAGGTAGGTGTGATAGAGGGAAGAAGATGATGGAGAGTGTGTGAGGGACCGCCGCCCGTCTTGACGAATGCTAGGGTAGTGATTCCAAGGCGGGAGTAGCGGCGAGTTTGAGGTGGGTTTGGTTAGTAGGCATCTCTGTTGGGGATGAGTCCAACACTGTCTGGGTACTGGTTGAGGACCCAGTCGAACATGAGTTTCCCATCTCGGCCCGAAAAAAAAAGTAAAAAGGTGTATTTGTGGGTATATTTATACAATTTGAGCATTTAATTAAATAAATAAATGTTTGAAGCAAAAAACTTTGCTATATTTTCAGTTTTATGTTTTTTTTTTATACAAAATTGTGAAAAAAGACACATTTTCGCTTCTACAAGTTTTCAAAGCCTTTTTCATCTTATTTTTCAAATTAATACATATGAGATATCAAACCTATGTGGAACTATTAAATGTAAAGAGGTTAAGTCGCTGTAGCTGGTAACAATACCAGCGTGGGTTCAAACAGAACTGGCTGGTATCTCAATTGCCGCAAAAGAAGTAACCGGAAAAGGAATTTCTGGCAAAAACATAACAATCTGCACTGATAGTAGACAAGCCCTATTAGCCTTGAACAGACAACGTGATATATCGGGGTTAGTACTAGAGAGCCATCAAGATGTAGCTAACGCCTCGGCAGATAACAATATTATCCTGAGGTGGGTTAAAGGACACGACAGGAGTAAAGGTTGCCGAGTTTTTAGCCAGGGAAGCGGCTGGACTAAAAATTTTAGGACCCAGTGACACCTACGGCCAAACGACTTCGACAATTGCGGAACTAGCCAAACGTTACACCCATGCTCAATCCCTTGAGAGATGGGATGGAATCAAAGGATGCAGTCTTGCTAGGTTCACCCTGGGAAGCTGGCGTCGAAGAAACATTTGGCGATGACCAGGAAAAACCTACGTTTGACAATAGGATTTCTGACTGGCCACTGTCAACAAAAGAAACACCTCCATACTATGGGGCTAGTGGACACACCTCCATACTATGGGGCTAGTGGACACAACCTCTATGCAGGATGTGTGAACAGGAAGATGAAACTGTCAGGCATGTCTTATGCGAGTGTCCGGAGTTATAGTCAATAAGAGAGTGTGTTCGGTGGGTCTTGGCCTACACCTGCCGACATAAAGGAGATGTCTCCTGGTGACCTGTCCACCTTCCTGGGAAGGACAGGATGACCTACGAGGACAACTCCTCGGGAGGATGTACAATGGGTCACATGTGGCCGAAGTGCTGTGAGCCTACACTCACCCTCCCTACTCTAGAGATACATAATT
This sequence comes from Galerucella tenella, assembly GCA_910591685.1. Classification (NCBI taxonomy): domain Eukaryota; kingdom Metazoa; phylum Arthropoda; class Insecta; order Coleoptera; family Chrysomelidae; genus Galerucella; species Galerucella tenella. The sequence goes on from CAJUYH010011046.1 coordinate 10,199, forward strand.
ATAATCAACATATACAGGGTGTACCAACCTTACGACAAATTTCGGTATATGGGTTATTTTAAGAGATATAAAAAAATGTTATCAACAAAAATGGTAGATGTGTTGAAGGTCCATATTTTGAAATTATATCGAACTATACAGAGTGCTGCATAAATCCGTTACAAACCAAACATATGATTTTTCAAATGGGAAACCCTGTATATTATACCGAATTCGGATTGGTTACATTTTTTTCAAGCTTTTGATATAAGGTTTTGCCACGTTATACAGAGTCCTTCAAAAGATATGTACACGTTGATGTGAAAATCGTAGGTAAATCAACGCTCTGTAGCTTGTTGTACGTTGAAGAAAAAAAAATGCATTTTGCCAAACAGAGTTTCGTAACATGATGCAATATCTCCGTATCCTATTAAATTTCAATTATATTCTTTCTTATATACAGGGTGAACGGAAACTCGAACCTGTCATTTTATTGCTTCTTTCATATGGAACACCCTGTATTTTATAGCAAAAATAGAATCGTCGATTATGTAACTTTAATTTTTGTCAAGCACTCCCTATACCCAATGTTTATAAAAACACAGTTATTTTGTAATATTTATTGTAAAATATTATTATTGACCTATTTTGTGAAAGCAATAAACGTTGTATGTAACAAAAAATCCTAATTAATAATAAATTTTAATTAACTATTTATTCTAAACAAAACTAGCCACCAAAAGTATAATCCCAACCGTAATATTAAACTAAAGGTTTAAAATGTTCACCGTTAAGATCAATGCAATGCTGCAGAATGGTTCAAATGATTGACTAACATTTCTCAGGATATCAACGTTAGCAGATCGAAATGCCGCACTAATTATCCTTTTCATGTCATCTCTAATAGCTGGGGATTTTATAAACTTATTTCTTACAAGACCCGAAAAAAATAAATATACTTTTGTTAAATCGGGTGACCGAGCTGGCCAATCAGTTGGGCCCCCTCTTACAGCATTGCATTGATGTTAACGGTGAACACTTTGAACCTTCAGCTTAATATTACGGTTAGGATTATACTTTTGGTAGCTATTTTTGTTTAGAATAAATTGTTCATTAAAATTTATTATTAATTAGGATTTTTTGTTACATACAACGTTTATTGCTTTCACATAATAGGTCAATAATAATAGTTTACAATAAATATTACCAGATAACTCACTTTTTATAAACTTTGGGTATAGGGAATGCTTGACAAAAATTGAAGTTACATAATCGAAGATTCTATTTTTGCTATAAAATACAGGGTGTTCCATTTGAAAAAAGAAAGAAAA
>CAJUYH010011047.1:0-11507 GCA_910591685.1 Galerucella tenella
TTCTCTGCTATTTCATACTTGGATCAATTTATCGTTCAAATTGGATTAAGAAATTTGTGCTTCAGCAAAAAATCAACATATTTCCATTACTCACGACTACTCGAACCGATGGCTCTAGCTGAACACTTGAACTTGCCATTTTTCAAGTTCCACTAAAACAAAAACTGAATACACTTATTCACTCTGTTAAAATCTGAGCGTAAGCTGAGCTGCTAAGGAGTGAATTACAGTCGGTTTTTCAACAAATCTCTCCGATGGACTTGCTCCATAGAGATTTCTCTATTGCTTGCCCGCAACCCGAGCTTCCATAATTCAAATAAAAGCGCCAGACAGATTTAAGGTCATATTAAGTGAGATACCGAGTTCAGGCGTATGGGTTTTCTGATAAAATCCATCTTAATAATAATAAATACATTCGTTATTTCTGCACTGCTAACGAGCCGCCACTGCAACTATCTACTTTTTCGTTATTAACTACTGGGGTGGCGCTAATTGTTCGATTTATATTGAAAACAAAAATTTGCCAACAAAAACATTTCGTTCCTCTCAACCTGCTTCACAAATTAAATTTCAATTGTCAAGAGTCAATTATATAAATACATTAAATATAAAAAAAACTTGCACCTAGAATAAATAAAAATCAATAGATTAAAATAAAAAGGATAAATTGCACACCCCATTAAATTGTATTGAACTTTTTTATTTTATTTCCATTGTACCTACTTAGATACATGAAATGTAGATAAAAACTCAAGATCAATATAGAGGTTAGGGACGGTTCAATAATCATTTTTAAAGGAGACTTCACACCGAAAAGAATCCTTTCGGTCATAATTGGGTTTCATAATAATCAAATTTAACAATGTAAAGTCGCCTTAAAACGTACAGTACAGTCTACTTTATAACAGTACCTAACCCCAAACAACATGCAACAAAACAAATTGTCTTGTCACAATCTAAACGAAACTATTTAGAAATGGTACATAAGTACATAACTCTTCTGATAATGAAATAAGACGTCCTAAAATACATTCACCGGAAAAAAAACTCTGCCACCTAAAATTTTCCTGAAGCTGGTTGTCCAAGAACTTTCGTAATTTTTCATTGATTTCAATTGTTTTCACGCTAAATTGTAGATAAATTCTTTGGTACTAAAACATCTCCAGAAAAATTCTCCAAAAATGTTGATAGCTTATTTATACAGGATAAGAAAAAACATGTTTTTGTAGTCGAATTTCTTAACACCCTGTGGAACGTTTCGGAAAATTAGTAGGATATATAAAAGGTTGACGTCACACGGTGTTCTAGCTAGGATGGCGGATTGTCATATTTTTTATATTTCCTCTAAAATAAATATAATCACAATTGTAATGTCAAAATAAATTATTGCCTTAGAATCTTTGTGATCTATACTAGTATATTTTGCAATACGTGAGAAAAGTACTTTCCCCACATGTTGCACATTATACTTTTTCTACAACTTTACAAACTGTGACGAAAGTGTAGACGCCTTTAATTTTTTTGACAACTTTCCAAAATATACAAAAAGTACACTTTACGGAAAATATATTATTTTTGTATTTCTTCTCCACTCTATAAATTTTTCGTATGCTAATTCATACTTTTTTCTTGATAATTTTTGGCAACAAATCGAAAGTTACTTTTGCAGCTTTTTCCAATATCCCTGGCAGAGTATTATTAAAATGGTCACTATTGCCAGTATCCATATTATTTATATTATAAATAAGTACTTATATGTCTTGTTAAACTAATATTATCAATAGAAATTGGGGTTTTTATCAAAGCACGATTGAAACTACCTTTTACAATGTAAAACTTCTAATACAATCTGATAGTTTTGTGACAACTAGTAGGTATTTAAAGATAAGATGACAGTAGCATACCTACTAAGTTTTTGTCGATTTTATTTGATTCCCCATATAAATGTATGTGGCGTGGGCAAATAATATTTCTCACAGTATGAGCAATATTTGTTTTTGAAATTAAATAAGCTATGAGAAATACGTCACTTTTTATAGCAGTTGTAGAAAAATAGTATATTGTGCAACAAGTGGGGAAAGTTCAACTTTTCTCACGAGTGTGGAAGTTTGTGGCATGAGCCCGAAGGGCGAGGGACGCAAACACACGAATGAGAAAAATACTTTCCCCTCATTTTGCACACTACACTTTTTCTACAACTGCACAAATTTAAAGAATACAAGTAAAGTAACTATTGCTAGTAAAACAAAAATAACACAATAATAATAACAATAACAGTATTCCATCTCTAAACTGTTAAATAATTTTATTCAAAATTAAAGTTGATGGTGAAATTTGTACAATTTTGTATAGTCAAACCCGGAACGTCATTTCTTTTCATTAAATTCTCAGTTATTTGAAACTACCTTTTCCAATTTAAAAACTTCCAATATAATCCGACAACTTGTGACAACTAAGTAGGTATTTGAAGGTGACAGTAGCATACCAAGTTTTTGTCGATTTCATTTGATTCTCCATATAAATGTTTGTGGCGTGGGCAAAGTGCCGTGAGAAATAATATTTCTCACAGTATGAGCAATATTTGGTTCTAAAATTAAGTAACCCATGAAAAATACGTCACTTTTCATAGCAGTTGTAGAAAAAATATTTTTACGTCGACCCATTAAAAAATTTTATTTTCCGTCAACCTGTACAAAAAATGACATTTATCGCCAACCGTCAGTAAAACCGTCAATTATCTGAGTGATTTCCAGAAGTAAGCAAACAGTTTACATATGCGTCTGGTAAAGTGACATATGCGTCTGGTAAAGTATTTTGACTTTGACATTACTCGAAAATTATCATCTGTCAGTGTCATGCTTCTCCCTATTACGGCTCGATAATAGTTTTCTTGCAATTTATTGTTGGAACTCCTTTGACTTCAGGAATTAACTTTTATAATGCTTCATGGTGTACCTTCAATTTAAATATAACAAATAATAAGTAGATTTGTTCTATATGTGCTGTTTACTTTGTCATAATAAAATGCTATGACATATACCTCAGTTTTTTATGTTCTGAATCGCGATAAAATTCTGTGTGCAGCACGTCAGTGAAATGTCTTTATCGGACTCGCCTGTTATTCGCCTCGCTTCGCTCGTCTCATAATTTCAGACTCGTCCGATAAAGAATCACTTTACTGCCTTGGTACATAAATAACTATTACCGCCAACCGTCAGTAACGCCATCAATTATCAGATTGATTCCCGGAAATGAACAAACTGTTCACCTTCCTCTACTTTATCTGCCGCATTTGCGGCAGGTAAAGTGACATATGCGGCAGGTTAAGTTTTTTGACTTTGACATTACTCGAAATTCATCATCAATCAGTGTCACGCTTCTCCCTATTACGGTTCCATAATAGTTTTCTTTCGATTTATTTATAACCAATTATTGTTGGAGCTCCTTTGACTTCAGGAATTAACTTTTATAATTTCAGGGTGTACCTACCATTTAAATACAACAAATAATAAGTAGGTTTGTTCTATATTTGCTGTTTACTTTGTCATAATAAAATGCAATGAAATATACCTCAGTTTCTTATATTCTGAATTCTGAGCAGTTGGCGATAAAATTTTGTATGCACCACGTCAGTAAAGTGTCTTTATCGGACTCGCCTGTTATTCGCCTCGCTTGCTCGTCTCATAATTTCAGACTCGTCCGATAAAGAATCACTTTACTGCCTTGGTACATAAATAACTATTCACGTTCTTATTTCCGGATGCAAAATGGTCTATTTTTGACGTCTTTACTTTTCGTCCGCAAACACTTTTCGTCTGATGTGGTTACATGGTTACCTGTGGCAATAACTGTCATTTTGTATTATCAAATTGATTATTCACGAAATCCGCTAAATTTTACGTGTGAATAAGACCGTGGTGTGAATATGAGTGTTCATTATAAGCAAGAATAGATAGTAATAGATGAAACTTATCTTTTGCTCAGCGAACGAAAAGAGAATATGAACGAAAAATAAATACGGATGAAAAATACTTGCATTCGAAGTAGTCCGTTTTTCATTCGGAAATTGGTAATTTTTCGTGAAGATCGACGAAAAAATGTAATATGTACCTCGGCGAAGAACTGTCTATTGTCTCGCATGCTTGCTAGCGTCGGCTGCGCCTCGTCTATCAACTTGCAGACTTGACTATAATAGACAGTTTCTCGTCCTCAGTACATAAATAACTTTCGGATATTTTTATTGACATGCCTATTTATTTCGTGATGTGGTCACTACAACTTTGGGCCCAACGTTATATAACTATCTCTCAACGTCCAAATGCTGCTTGAGAATTACTGTTTTATCAAATTAAACAGGTTATTTTATGATTTGAGATCCAATTAGACAATGCGTCTTATCCTACGTTAATTAGACCACTTTGACTGCGCTGTTTCCTACGCTTCACAGCACAAATACAAAGAGTGGGAGCTATTTGTTTTTGACATCATGTTGAATCTCTGAAAGTTCCCGGTTTTCTGTAAAATTGAGGTAAACAATACCTAAGATACCTACTCTACTCGTGCTCTGTATTTCGTTGCATCTCAGTTATACGGGTAATCCAATTATTATAGGAACGTTCACAAAATAATCACTAAAATGCACGTCAATATCGTAAGATAAATAGTCATGAAATTTAAATTTTCATACCTCACCAATTTCTATGATCTATAACAAACTCCAATATGGAGTTGAATGGGAGTTAAAATGAATCAATTAAGTAGGTATTTCAAGTTCTAGATATGTCTAAGGAATAAATATTTTTGTTGTCAAATTATTATGAATTTAAAAGATCCCAGGTCCCATGAGTATTAAAAACTTAATAGTGTTTTCGGTTTACATGCTCGGAAATCACTAATTAAGTCATACACCTATGAAAGATTGATACTAATTCCACTGAGAGCAATCTCGAACTCCCTTCGATTGTATAGTTTAACATACCTGGGGGTCAAATTTCGACTACTCGCTAAACTATGTAGCGAAGCGCATGATATCGTTCGAAAAGATGAAACATATGATTTTTGGTGACACGTGAGTTTGCGAATGTACGCTACATGAAGAAATATTATAATTTTATTTTATCTACGACCACCTATAAAATTAGGCATTTACGAACCCCAAAAATGTGTGAAATCATACAAACGCTGAAAACCGTGCGTAAAAGAACAATGCTTTTTTTCAAATCGAATCAAATTTATTCAATGATTAAGTACTCGCAATACATTAAGCAGAGGGGACTTTCATCATAATTGATAACGCCCGAAAAGGTGCATAAATGAGCAATGCTTTTTAAATGGGGTTTTCATTTTAACACTCTTTTTTAGCTACGTAATTATCGAGTTGCCTTGAATTTAGTTGTTTGTTGTAAGTATAAACTTTTGTGTTGTCAGTAAATTTAACAGAAGTGAGACATAGTGAAAACTTAGAGAAAAGACAAATTACCCAATGTTATAATAGGCGTGACGATAGATTTTGAAATACTCTTCCGTCATGTGGGTACACATTCACTATTTACGAAAAAAACCTTTATTTCGGTAATAAACTTAAGTTTAACGAAGTTTGAAGCCATTTTACTGATATTCTTTAAATAGTGCGCGAAAACAGCTCGCAGGTATCATGGCGTCGGCTCTGACGACACGCCTAGGTAAACATGTCATTGTGTCTATGCGTAGTGAAGAAAAAAAACAAAACATTAAATTAATTCGTGTCATAAAAATGAATTCCAAAGTTTATAAGTGGTGTGCAGTACCGCAGTGTAAAACACATCAATAAGAACACCCAACAAAGTGTTAGTACATGTTCCAAACAAGAAAATGATAGGCGAAACCCGAACGACGTAGTCACGAATTGGCCACTTTATTTCTGTGAAGACCATTTGTGAGTATGTTATCCTATTATATTTATATTTCTCAAACTTAAAACGTTTGTTTGACGTGAAATAGTTGAAATATTGAGGCTATAAAATATCTAATTTATTGAGGCTATGTTTGTTTTGGTCTATAATTCTTATTATCAATTTCAATGTTTTACTTTTCTTTTTGCAGTTGCCAGATGATATGGAAAATTATATGCAGTAACATGTGATGGGGTCAGTATCACAAGTACGTATGAAACCAGGATGTATGCCCCATGAATTTATATGCCAACCTATGAAAGTTAAATAAACTCGCATAAGCTTAAAACTAGTTTGATTATATCTAAGTTGGTTGTATCTAGGGTGAAGATAAATACAAAATTCACTTACAAGGAAATTTTCACGTTTCTAAACTCAGAGGAGCGATATTCTTGATTTGTTGCGAGGAAATCGCCCAACATCATTATATCAATCCTGGGCAAATTTGAGCTATTTGCCTTAACAAAGCTTGGTTTCATTGTTATAGTAAAGTGGAGACGATAAATCACACGTGAAATAATAAGAGATCAATCCAAATGCGTAATCAGTAGTATTCACAACAACAAAACACAGAAAATGAGGGTATTGAGTATTGACTGACAGCGGTGTTTACCTAAGCTTGACGTCATGCGCTGTGATTGGTGTTCCAGTCAAAATTACCAATTGCAGTATTTTTATGTTTTATTTTATTGAAAATGTTAATAATCTGAATTTTTTAAATAAAACTAAAGCAGTGTTTTGAATTTTTTTGATATGAACTTTCCCCTAAAACCATTATATCGACGATTTTTTGATACTGTCGTCATGCCTATTAGTAATTCAAATAATTGTCCTTATTTTACTGTAAATATTAATTTAAATAATTAGAATTCGTTGTGTATATATTTGTTTATCGAAAATTTATTTTTATGGTTTTCAGCCCCTTCAGAGCACTTTTTTTATTTTTTCTTCATGTGGTCGTAGATAAAGTTTTGTATGACACTTGTGCGTGAAGTAACTTCACGCACTTGTATCATGAATAACTATTATAGAAAAGTTATTTTTATGTTTTTTAACCTCTTCAGAGCACATTTTTTAATTTTTTCTTCATGTGGTCGTAGATAACTTTTTGTATTACACTTGTGCTTGAAGTACTTTTGCGCACTTGTTACGAAAAAGGCACTCGCTACGTTCGTGCCTTGCATTTTCGCAACGAGTGCGCAAAACTATTTCGTGCAATTGGACGCGAGGTCACCAGGCGTTTTGCAGCGAGGTACCGGTTGACTACCGATTCAATGGGAACGGTACTATCATTATCCTTCTCTAATGAGTTTTTATTTTTTTTATTGGTTCCTTCGCGAAAATGCGTTGGTCTTGTGTGCGTGAAGTACTTTTGCACACTAGTTGCAAAAAAGGCACTCACTACGCTTGTGCCTTGCATAAGGTTTTTTCGATCTGTACATTCCGGGTTCGAGTCCCTGGTAGTACAACTCAATTCAAAAGTTGACGTGTCTCTGCATTTTTTATAATTTTCTAAAATAATGACAAAGAATTTTATTCCATATATGTAGCAAATGAAATAAGTTCAAAAACCCGTATATACCTACGTCACAAACGATGATGCACATCAAGAAGAATATTATATGAGCTATATAGCCTTCGCTAAGTAACGTATTCACAAGCGTCAATTGACCCCCAGATCGAATGCGGGAGATGGCAAACTTAAGTTCATTTGATTTCACGACTACTTTTCAGAAGATTATTTAAAAATCGAGAATTTGTTATATAAAATAGGTGATTTGGCATTAAAAATGGACGCAATACCGAATAACTTGTTTGTTAATCCCGATAAAACGACAGGTTTTTGATTTTGACACCACATATGGTTATGTCTTCATAAGTGCTTTCTTCGCTCTCTCAATATTTTCAGATTCGTTTCAGATCGTTTTATATTCTAGACCAGTAAAAATGTAAAACCGAACACTCAACTCTAAGGTAGTGCGGATTTTTAGTTCAAACATAACACAGAAATCTCTTGCAGGTCGCTTTTATATGCTCTCAGAGCAACCGAATAAACCCATTGGTAGGCATATTAGGGTAGTGCGTTGGTATGGGGGTACATTTTTTTCCAGGAGGTGCTTCGGTACTATACTTTTTCTACGCTCGATGAAAAAAAACAACATATATTAGGTATATTATTTTAATTATATTCACAAGATGACAGACAATGACTGACGTGTCATTGAAAATTCAAATGACACAGAACTATAAAAATTTTCACGGAATATTAAATAAAAATTACAGAAGATAAACGAGATGTGACTAGTCGCACTTTAAACACTAGCGTTTAAAGTGACGTTTTGCGAATGTCAAACCGGTGTTTCAGATGACGTTTTAGTGTCGGATATAGAAAAAGTATTTTTTTTATTGGTGAACCATTTTACCTATTTAAAGCACGCCTCAGCGTGTTTGAATCCAACTTTAAAAAACGCGCGCTTTTTTAAGTTACCATGGCAACATCAACAACTCGAGAAACGAAGTGACAATTTTTTTATTATTGATTTGACAGGAGTACTTCGAAGGAGTAACGTCAAAACCTTCATTCGAACAATATTTAACAATTTCAATTTTATAAATGGAAATAGAAAGTACAGTAGGTATTGTTTGAGATATTGATATTTCGATTTTTCAAATCGGAAGAGATGGTTTTTTAATAAATAAATTTTGAAGACAAAATGCAAATGAGTTTATATTTTTCTCATTTCCATGACAACGCAAGGTATGTACTTTTATCTGAATCCGTGAAAGGAATGTAGTCGAAAACATTCGATATTGCCACGTTTAACTAAGAAAAAGCTTAAGTGCTTAGTATGTAGTGATAATAATTGGAAAAGGGAATTTTTATTATCAACAATATTAACGTATTGATTAAACGTTGTTTCCTTGGATTTTGGATCAACATTATTTTTTCAATTTATGAATATGAAAAAAAATGAGCACTTCTCCAAATTTGTTATGGACTTCTTCAAGCTATGGCAGCGTTGTACGAAAACCATAATTACCACACCCTCCCAATTACATAATTGGTGATTTTTATCGAAAGCTGACTCCTTATTGGTAAGCGCGTGCGTGTGCTCTTTCCTCTCACTTCGTCAATTAACTGATATTGATTTATCCAGTGGCGTTCGTATTGTCAGTTACCTTTGTATTTTTAATAATACTTGGTAAAATAAGTACCGTACGCCATTTGTACGTTTAAATCAGATATGCGCCATATTTCCTCGCCTCTTACCGATGCCCCGTAGCTTCAGATAAACTTGCAAAACAATACGTAGCATCACGAATTCAACCATTTTGCATTTTTAGTTCTTATTTCCATTTCTTGTTGTTGTAGTGATAGATAGTATTTATAATTTCAAAGTGCAATCAAAAAAGCGTAAAGTATTCGTGGATGACTGGTCTCTAAAACACGTACTTTATTTCGAAAAATCGCGCGTGTTTTAAGAACCTCAATATCCACTTATACTTTAATACCTATACTATTATTATTTTCAGCAACTTTGGTACGAGCTATTGTATACCAAACTTTCAATAAAAACAACTCGTCTGTCGTTTCCTTTGAATTCATTGCTATGTATCAGAATCAAATCTAAATAATGTCTTTTTAGAATGGTCGATTGAATGTACAAAACTTTCATCAGCTTCGAATAAGTCTTGTAAACTTTTATGCTAATAAATTCCTGGTGGACCGTAAAAATTACGGAAACTGTCCCAAGTCCCACTGGACAACGTACTTTTCTCTTTCGTTCTTTTTTTTCAGTTTTTCCGATTTCCGCTCGAATAGAAAATCCTGTTTGTTTTCAATCAGATCCGATTGAAAAACGGTTTAATAGAAAAGCGGAGCTTGTCGAACACACGGTTATATACTTTTACCAACAAATAAATGTATACTTTGTTCAAAGATATTTTGTTTTGACTTTTGCCAACATGATTGATTCAAGGCAAAAACTCACAGCAGGTAGTTATTTATCTAACTAGTTTTTTCCAAAAAGCGAAAATATAATGCCTAATAGAATGGTTATTAACTGGAATATTTGGCTGATAAAATAATATTTGAGACTAGTTTTTTAATTCATTTAATTATTTTCTATTTGTGCGTCAGGAAATATATAAACGAATTATTATTTTTGAAGTTAATCTAGTATAAGTACCAAGTGTCTGGAACGTTTCTTTAGTCACGAGTGCATTATGAAGCGAGTGACTAAAGATGTTTTTGGCACTAGGTGCTTACTATACTTTTCATACGCTTGCAGGAAATAGTATATTAAACACCAAGGTGGGAAGAGTTTCATTACTGTCGAGATATTAGCTATTATCTCGAGACAGAAATGAAACTTCCTACCGAGGTTTGTATACTATTTTATTTACAACCATCATATTCCTATCAAAATTAATAAATCTTTGTTTCGTTCTGAACACACCCAAAATATTACATTTGACAATTGACAACAATATAAATGATTGTCAGATAAAGTCTCATTGATATTAAGTTCGCGAATAATAAATTGAGAAAAATGTTCTCCGATGGAAAAGTGATGGATTGTACCCCTCCAGAAAAAGGTATTATAATATTTATCAATGTGTTATGTTTTGAATATAATAGTTATTTATGTACCAAGGGTATAAACAGATGTTTATGCCCTAAGGGGGACATCTTACGAAGCCGAGGGCCTCTGGCCCGAGGGTTTGTAAGTCGCTCGATGTCATAATATCACAATAAATTTTATATGCGTCAAAGTTAGAAGTCAAAATGAACGAAGGTTTTGGAATTCCTGACGAAGTTATTGAGAAAGCAAAGAAAGCAACTGTAAATCTGTTGCCAAAAAAGTCTAAAGAAGCTTACGACATGGTTATTAAATACGTTGAACAAAAAATGATTTCTCTTTATGCGCGCGTGGGCCATAAAGTACGACATTAGATAGTTGGTAACTAAGCAATAAAAACAATAATGAACTAGTATTACATAAAAAATATTCATCTAAAATAGATAATATTAGGTAACGATCACATTATTTTAGAGGACGGGTTGTGAGGGCGGGAAGTAAAGGTGTGTAATATGACTATTTCCAACCTTCAATGACGTTGGTAATGACAGCATTACATATATGGTTGTGAATAATAGCTATTTGTGTATCAAGAGCAGAAAGTAGTAGGTACTTCAGCAGTCGAGACAGAAAGTTGCCGGCAATCTGTCGAGACTACCAAATGACTTCCTGCTAGAAATACACACAAGATTTTTCCCACGATCACACCAACATCAAATTAATTGCCATTGTTTGTACCTAGCAGTTTCCAGATTGCAGCTTCGTGTACGTATGTACGTAGGCAACACTTATTACATTGATGCCAGATATTTTTTAGACCTCCCTATTTCTCATTAAATTATTACGGATAATACTGTTGGATGCTTTAACATATTAGAAAATCAACTAAAATATTTATTTATTCTACAGTTCATTTTAAAATAACTACTAGCTCTCTTTTATCTATAAATAAAATAAGGCGTGCGCCAAAGTTACTTTCTGCTTAAGAGCGCCA
>CAJUYH010011048.1:0-11505 GCA_910591685.1 Galerucella tenella
ACGCTATGAAGCCTTTATGGCGCCCTGTCATAGCCGGAGCGCCATCCGTAGCAACTGATATAATATTTTTCAAAGGAATCTCTTTCTCTTCGCAAAACTCTTCCAATGTATTGAATATGGTTTCGCCTTTTGTATCTGTCTCCAAATTTCTGGCAAACAATAGTTCTTCACGTATTCTCTCATCTTTTATAAACCTCACGTAAGATAGCAACAACGCTTCATTAGTTGGTAAAGTGGAATCATCGAGCTGAATTGAGAATTGACTAGTCCTCAGATGATTGCACAATGATTCTTCAATGTTTTCAGCCATTTCATCAATTCGTCTTTGCACAGAATTATTACTCAAAAGAATTTTTCGGATAATATCTGCGGCCGGTTTATGGAGCACAGTAGTTATTACTTCCTTTATTGCTGGAAAAATTAACTTTTCTCCGATGTTGTGTGGTTTGCCTTTTTGAGCAATTAACAAAGAGATATTGTACGAAGCTAGAAGTCCGTGATCATCTTGCTTAGCAGCCGCCGAAAATAGTTTTGATACACTTGGCTGAGTATTATGCTTCTTCTCTAGGTCTTGAAAATATTCTACATTCTCGTCTTTCTTATCTGGATGCATTTTATTCAAATGATCTTGCAGTCTTGAAGGCTTCATTGCTTCGTTCGAAAATGTTTTTAGACATAGAAGACACAAAGGCGACAACGGGTTGGTGGGATTTTCAATAAATCCGAATTTAATATATTCCGCAGGGTATTGCCGTCTCTTCATTTTTACTTCCGACATTGTTTTGAGAAATACGTAAGTGTTGAAATCAAGTACTGCTTATCTATTATACGCGAAACCGCAAATGAAAATAAAATAAATTTACGTCGTTCATATAGGATTACATCGATCTCATCATTATTGCCAAAATCCTAGGGAAACCGCCAAGCCTCCTCGCGAGGTCCAGTTTATACCGTTCCCAGTTGGTAGTCTTGGGGTCCCCATACTTAACTTATTGTTTTTCAACAGCAACCCTGTAACTGAAACAAATGTAACTGTGATCCGACAATGACGGATCATCATTAATATGCCTGTCCCTCACCATACTTACATACTTACAAGTAAGCAAGCGTCACATCCAGCGTCAGTCCGAATCCTATTCCGGAATGTTGGCTTCGTCCCTCGGTTGGGTAGTTGCAAGTCAGTGGTGCCTAGGTAGTCAAGCAAAGCCCATCTCCTGCTATTGACGTCTGTGCTGCCCCACATAGTGTGGTGCGCATTGGCATCACAGCCAATAAGAAGAGGCAGTTTCCTCACCGTGCAGTAGTCCACCGCCTTGCAGAACTCCTCAGTAGGTGGTAATTCTGGTGGGTCGTAGGGCAGGTAAGCATAGCATACGACCAAACTATGCCTCGTATTATTCTCGCCCGAGAAGTCCACCCTCACCGCTACTATGTCCCTGAAACAAAGGTCCTTTATCAGTATTGCACTTACATTGGAGTGCGTAGAAATGCAAACTCTGGGATTAGGTTCACCTACTGCATTGATTCCCAAAGTGGTCCAGGTGGACCCTCAGGGGTCCACGGGAGCCCGACAGGGGTCTACGCTTGCGTGGAAAAAAATGGGGGTCCACAACTCGTTAACGGGGGTCTATAAAAATGTATTAGGTGACCCGACTTGACTTCTCCTATGAATATAGGGAGACACTAATATAGGCAGACAATATTATAAGAAGCTTGACTTCTCCTATGAATATAGGAAGACAATATTATAAGAAGCTCAGCAATTGTTTTTGTAAGAACTTGCATATTCCATATTCAGAAAGAGCTTGTCAAGACTCGCCGATGCCGCGCCGCCCGCCCGCCTATTTAAAGTCGTGTCTGAACTTGCATGAACTTGGATTTTTCTCTAATATAAATACGAATGCGAATGATAAACATTACCCAGTTGTTTCCGGAATTTCAAAAAAGAAAGTGTACCTATATAAGTGTTCACCAGTGACGGAAGTAGTTTTCAGACTTTTGAAAATTAAAGTGAATTGATATTATTGTTCGCCAGTGTTGGAAAAGTAAGTACCTGCCTATCTATTTGTTAGCAACTTGTATCTGCGGGAAAAACAAACCCACAAACAGTAGGTTCTGAACCATTCCAAGAATAAAGATTTCATAGGTCAAGGAAAATTATAACAGTATTTTTTTTACTTTCTTAAACTATCTGATTTTGAGTATTTTCAAGTGATGCGTGCGTTTTGTATGGATAGTCCTAATTTTTTATCTTTATAAGTGCGTAAATAAATGCTTAGTTTTGATTGTGTTTTGTAATGAATAAGTATGTTGCTTTTCAGACTGGCCTTGAAACTTACCTCAAATGACAATACTCACAGCATAATCAAAGCAATATAAATTCTCACCTTTTTTTCGAAAACTTTTAACTCATAGTTGATTGAAAAATAGCCACAACACAGATTTACTTAGACATATACTTTTTTCGGGTTTTGGAAGTAAGTTAGTAAATGTAATAGCTGCAGGGGGTCCACCAGATCCAGCAAAATGTTTAAAGTGGTCTATGAGAAAAAAAAGTATGGGAACCTCTGACCTACTGCATAGAATAAACTACGCCCGGGTGTGCCTAAGCCCCTCACATGACCTTTATAAACTCATGGTTCATGTATAAGGCATATGCCTGACTGCAGTTTTGCCACCCTCTGCGCGAATACTCCCGTAGCGGCACGACAATGCTGGAAGTTGATCTGGGTAAATTTCAAGGCCCCTACAACAGACATCGAATATCTATAGAGGTACCTCCTCACCCATTTCATAATTTACTCCGGGGTAGTCTCCGTAGTTCCCGGGAAGATAATTCTTGCCTTCCCGAGCCCATACCGGATTTCCCCCTGCGTATCATTGAATGCCCCCACCGATCGAGGATCGAGTCCCAATACGATGTTCTGCCTCAAAAGGGAGCATCCCATCGGGAGGCCCGAATCACCCACCCTTCAGTCCACAGAGTTGGATTACCAACCTTGGGAGACGACTCGGCGCTGGCACCAAAACCATCGCCTTTTTAAGGTTTATTGTTAATAATTTTTTGATTAGATGATTAGGTTGTGTTTTATTGATATGATGACAAATAATTTAACCGAAGTATTTGTTAGATATATATGTTATGGTCATTGTACTTCATTTCTTTTTACTACCAAAATCAATAAAACTATTACAGCTAAACATATGTTTATTCAGATGACAATCACTAGTCCTTTCACAAATCATTGAAGATTGTTTGGATTAAGGAAGGGTCCACGTCTTCATTACCAATGAAATAAAATAACACCTTAATATGGAAAATATACACCATGTGTCTATCGAACCTCACTTTCTAACTTTTGTAGAATAATACTTCTTAATTTGATAGATTGTTCTTTTTTCGCTTTTCCAGCTCGAAAAGCTCTTTTTCTTCCTCTCGCTTTGCAACACCATGTCTTATTTCCTGGTCTATCAAGGTTTGTTTCATTTTCTCCGTCTCAATATCTTCTTTCTGTAATTGGCGTTTTTGAGAAGCTTTTATGACGCAGGTGTTCTTTGCATTTGGCTGAAGGAGCTTGCAGGTTGTAATTCAGTTGCATGTGATGTGACTGTTTCCACAGCCTCACTGCTTACATCTTGAACTTCGGAGATTGGAAATGTTCCATTTATTTCACTCTCCAGCTCATGTTGTACCACTGGTATCAAGATTTGATTCGCTCGATCAACATCCATTTCGAGAACCAAAAATATGTTATTTACAAGAAAGTCATGCTTTCCATAGTTTGTCCAAGTTCGTGGTATATTGATCTGATCTTGAAGTGAATGTAAACCAGTATCTTCTTCTCAGTTACTTTCTTTTTTTCTCATTTCTATCGGATAGTATCAGAAAGAATGGCAATTAACTTAAGAAACATATAAACGAGAATGCTCGTTTATTTTCCTTGAATAAATAACTGATATTCCCTGAATTTAGCAAAATTATGAAACCACTCTCAATCACTAGAATTATGTATTTCAAAGTATTGTGCTCACCTATATTACGTTCCGGTTCATCACAATCAGGAATATTTTCTATTCCTACACCTACTCTTCTAATTCCCTTTCAGTGGCGATTTAATTTTGTAAATGTAAAAAAATTTTTACTGGCTGTAATCTATTATTTCAGTGTACATGTACATGATTTTGTGGTTTTAAATTTTTTCCCATCACAGTAAAGAAAGAAGTATAATGAGTTCTTTTGTACCCATCAGCACTCAAAAAAATATAAAGTTAAAAAATTATAAAACTTCCAACGTTTATTTCTATCTAAGACATATGAAACAATCTTTTCACTCTCAAAGTTATAACTACTCGTATATAAAAATAAGTAATATTATTTTCGATGAAAATTCATAAAACAATTCTTATCTTTTTGAAGACATAGAGGAATCTTACATTTTGTGCATTTCCATCGAGATTTCCCACCACAATTCTGATTTTTACACCTCAACGGAAGACCTTGGCCGGAATGTTCAGGAAAGTGACTGACATTGTCATAACGGACTTCATCTAGTTGCCTAGCTTCAACATTTTGACGTTTAACTATTGAAGGACTGGATTCATTCGCCGATGAACGTCGCCCTCTTTTTCTGATATAATATTGTTCAACCTTTACAAGAGATTCATATATATGCATTCTGAAGTGCAACAAATCCAAAATATCGTTCTTCGTAATTCCTAGAACAGCTACATCCTTTTTGTACTCCAACCAAGAGTTGATTAACGCCATATCAATAGCACGAACAATCATTCTTACTGTCCATTTCTTGCAACGGCTTTTAGATCTGTTATAAGCAATGAGCGCATCTGCCTTATCAGTTTCCCCCATTGAACAGTTGTATTTTTTCATTATTTCAGGTCGCTTTACCTCAACATAAGTTTTTGTTACCTTATTCCATCTGTTAAAATCACTTTAACATATGCGTCGACCCCGCCAAATTTTAAATAGTTATAATATAGAACCGCCGGCTTCTCGGCCACCCTCGGCCCGAAGAACGCCGAAACATATAGCGATCAACCGAAAATCAATACATTCCATGTATGAGTTTCTCCGAGGCACCATGTGAATCGTCGCTCGTCAGCATGCTCTATGCCATGCTAAATTTTCTGGTGCAATGCCTAGTTTAATCAAAATCTAAATACTTAGTTATAGTGAATAGTAGTTTTAGTGCAATATATTTGGTAAGATAACTAATATATATTTAGTTGGAAAAATTCATTTACTTCAATAATTGACCGGCATCATATCTTCGCGGTGTTGCCAACTAGGGGGTCATTTGGATGCGAAGTGGTTACTCCTTATTTCACTTCTAACATACCTGTTTATGTAGCGCTATTTTGTTTGTGCGTGATTTTGTTACCTTCTCGATTTTTATATGTACTGGTTTGAACTTTTTGAACTATAAATTGTTAGACATTTTTTATTAGTTTTATTTTATTATTTCCGTGGTATCACGGTGGTCCTTCGAACTTTTATAGGTACTTGAAGGCCACATTCAATTAAAACTTGTATCACCTCCTTTGGCAGCCATCTGCAGTCCATTTAATATTTAGTAATGCCGAAGGATTTTCATACATAGTTTTTGTGGTCCTTCGAGCCGGATTACTCGACCTGTCAAATTGACATTTTTTTCATTTGAAAGACTTTGATAGTTTCCACACACTTAACTTTTGAACATTTGATTGGACTCGCTTTCGGTAATTGCTAATGATCAATATAGACTTAATTCGCTAAAGCAAAAACACTTTTTAAATTTCATTGATGAGAATAAAAATTTTGTGCGCGAAGTGCCGTCCGCAGTGCTCGGGAAATACGACCTGGTTTGGCAACACCGCGCTCCGTGGGATTGGAAATTCACTTCTATTATTTTAACTGCCGTTTTGAAAAAGAGATAGCGGCATTACTCTTTCTCTTTGAACGCACCTGCGTGAGCCGTCGCCAGCAGCAGAAAAAAAGAAAAGGAATTTGGTCGGCGCCTTTGTTTTTCTGTTGTGTATGAAACTTAACACTTGTTTTTATAATGTTTTTCTAATATGAATGTTGTTGGAACAGATATTGACTTGCAATTTTTCAGAAGAAATGTATTCGTTTATTTGATTGAAAATACTGCTTAATTTTCAACTATTGAATAGAACTACGTTAAATGTGATTTTTTAGAAAAGTAATAATTCGCAATTAAGTACTAAATGCACTGATTTACTAATAGGTATAGTTCTCTCTTTTAAATTCGATATTTCTCGTTCGATATTTTTGAATCATTGATTTGATTATTGTTGTTTATGCCATTGTTATGATATTTTCGTATTTATTTTTTGGCAATTGCAATATTGCTGTATTCGATTACCAACTGTTTTACTGTGTTTAAAATTTGTTTAATTTGTATCCGGTTACTTACTCTTGATAACGATGACTTCGCAATTAGTAAATCTAAAAAATAAACGAACCGGTGCTAAGGCCCATCTTACACGGTTTGAAAGATTTTTAGCTAATGTTACAGGTGAGGAAGAATCTTACCTTCTCAAGATTAAATTAGATAATTTGTTATTACATTATAGTAATTATCAAACAGTTCAATCTGAAATTTTAGGTATAGCCTCAACCGCTGATGAAACCTTGTCTGATAGCGGACCAGAGGATCTCATTTCTGATAGATTTGAACTTTGTATTGCAAAATTAACTTCGTTATTTGACAAAGCCAATACAAATACTTCTCGCCCTAGTGATAATTCTAACGTAGTTTTACCCAAAATAAATATCAAACCATTTACAGGTCTGGCGTCAGAATGGACGTCCTTTCTTGATTTGTTTTCAGCTTTAGTTTTGAAAAACCCTAAACTTCAATGTGATAGCGAAAAGTTTTATTACTTGAAAAGCTTGCTTCGTGGTCAGCCGCTCGAATTAATAGATAGTTTAAGTGTAACTAACCGGAATCTAGAAGTAGCTTTAGACATTTTAAAAAATACGTATGAGGATAAATCGAAATTGTTAAATTCATTATTTTCATTATTGTTGGATCAAAAGCCTATAGTTAAGAGTAATGCGGCTAGTTTAAGGGATTTCTACGTCGCATCCAAAAAGACATTAGAACAAGTAAAAAATTTGAATTTAGAGCCAGAGCTTAAGTTCGAGACTCTGGTGGTTTTTCTATTAGAACAAAAATTAGATTTCATTACTAGACGAGAATTTGAAAACGAAAGAAAACCTATGGAATTAGTAAATATTCCTGAATTTCTTGAGTTTATTAAAAGACGCTATACTGTATTAGAAAACTTAAATTTCTTTGACTCTGGACATAAGAGGGAATCCAAATCGCAGGATAGTAAACCTCGTGTCATTTTGCATACTTGTGTTGGTGATAAACCCCATATCCAATCTTCTTCTTCCTCTCAATCAAATAGGTCTGGTTGTGTATTCTATTCAGATACCTCTCATTCATTATATCGCTGTAGTAAATTTGTATCTCTTTCTCCTGTTGATAGGCATAAAGTTGCAAAAACACACAAATTATGTTTAAACTGTTTAAGTGGTCAGCATTTAATTGCTAGCTGCAAATCTCTTCATCGCTGCTTGAGTTGCAGTAAGTCTCATCACTCTCTCCTTCACTTTGAAGTCAATTCTAATTCTCGCTCTGCTAATAGTAGTGGTTCTTCGAATAGGGGTGCTCCTCCCGCTCGTAACTCTGGAAGTTTTCCGGATCCTGGACCAAGCTCTAACAGTAATAGAGTTTCAAATGTTGTAAACAGAGATCCTTCCCAAAGCAATCCCATTGTAAATAATAGTTCGCAAGTAAATAATTTTGCCTCCTCCTCCAATGCTCAGCAATCTTCACTAGCCGCAACTAGTTTGTTTGATAAAATTGTTTTGTTACCCACAGCTATGGTAAATGTACATTGCAAAAATGGTAAAACCATTATGGTTCGTCTGCTTCTCGACTCTGCGAGTCAAATGAGTATAATTAAAAGATCTCTTGCCGATTCTTTGGAGACTCCTTATAGATCTCACGTAGTAAATATTTCTGGTCTTGGTAATAATAGATGCACCCATAGTAATAATGTCGTAGATGTTGTTTTTAGCTCTTTGGTGGAACCTTCGAAGGTTTTCAATATAACTTGCTCTGTCATTGATCAAATTACCCATAAATTACCTCAATTTGTTATACCGCCCGATAAACTTTGCCTACCAGATCATGTCAAATTGTATTTAGCTGACCCTTTGTTTTTTGAACCAGGAGAAATTCAAATATTAGTAGGGGCGGATGTGTACTTCTTCTAAAAGATGAAATCATCAGGATGGGAAATAATATGCCCACGTTTATGAACACTCATTTAGGTTATGTAGTAGCTGGTCCTGTTCCAGAAATGCGCGTAGACAAATGCAATAAAACGAATTTTGCTCTTTCCTTTTTAACTGTAGAGAATGACAATTTAGTTGATGCTCCTAGAATTGACGAATTAATTGAGAAGTTTTGGAAAATCGAGGACATTCCTAATGCAGAGAGTCCGTCCCTTGAAGATGAACTAGTAGAAAATATTTTTCTTCAAACTACCAAAATTTTACCTTCTGGAAGGTATCAAGTAGACATGCCTTTGATAGCAGATCCCATTAAAAAATTAGGTCATTCACTTTCGATAGCCAAGCGTCGTTTCAATCACTTAGAGAAAAAGTTTGAAAAAGATACCGATTTTTTTGAAACATACAAGCAAGTCTTGACTGATTATATCCATTTAGATCATGCTACAGTGGTACCGCTTTCGTTGTTTTGTAATCTCACTAATGAGATTAAATACTTTTTGTTCCTCACAGAGCAGTTATACGCTCTTCTTCTGTTTCCTCTAAATGTAGAATAGTTTTCGACTACTCTTGTCGATCTGACACTGGGGTCTCTCTCAACGACCTAACGTATAAAGGGTATCAAGTCCAGGACAATTTATTCGACATACTTTGTCGCTTTAGATCCTTTCGCTATGTTTTATGTGCGGACATCCAAATGATGTACCGGATGATTGAGATAAACCCTGCTCATCGCCACTTGCAAAATGTGCTTTGGCGTGATAGTCCTGTAGACGCTTATCAATGCCTAGAACTTTCTCGGCTTAGTTTCGGCCAAAATTGTGCCCCATACCTAGCGACTAGAGTCCTCAAAGACATCGCTTTAAAGAATACATCTTTTTCTCTAGCTCAAAAAGCCCTGCTTTCGCAAACCTACATGGATGACATCCTTAGTGGAGTCAACAATTATGACGAATTAGAAACTCTTTATTTCCAATTAAACGCAGTACTTAGTAAACATGGAGTTAACTGTATAAACCCTCACTTCGTGGAATCTACTCATCATATGGTTTTAAATGAAACAATTGTCAATTTACTTGCAATTTGCCTATTTTTACAAATATATTGTGGAGTCATTTAAAAACGATTAGTTTCATTTAAAACCATATAGTAAACATGGGTTTAAACTACACAAGTGGCATTCAAACTCGTTAAACTTCCTAGAGTCCCTCTCTCTTGATCCCAACGTCGAATTAGATTTAAATTTGGAAAATTCCCCTTGCAAAATTCTTGGCATAAAATGGAATTCTTCACTGGATTTACTTCAAATTAGTGGTTCAGCCCTGCCTGATCTGCCTTGTTTGACTAAACGAAACGTTTTGTCCATTATCGCTAGTACTTTTGACCCTTTGGGTATAGTAAACCCTCTAATTGTGCTTGGAAAGCTTATTATGCAATCACTCTGGCAACTTCAGCTAGACTGGGATTCTCCTATAAAAGACGTCAATATTCTGAAGCAATGGTTCTCAGAGTTTCCTCAATTTCAGAAACTGCGTAGAGTCCTTGCTTATCTATTTCGGTTTGTTAACAATTGTCGCAGTGTCAGTGAAAAATTGACTGGACCCTATCAGTAGAGGAACTTCAAATCTCCTTGGAATTTATTGTTCTTCAAATTCAAAAAGAGCATTTCTCTAGAGAAATAGAACTTCTATTTCTAAACAAGCCGCTTGTAAACAAATCACTATTACCGCTCAATCTTTTCTTAGACAATAATAGACAATTATACGTGTAGGTGGCAGACTTCAGAATGCCGAACTTAACTTTGATAAGAAATTTCCAATGTTACTTCCTTCTAATGATATCATAGTTACTAGACTTATAGAAAGTGAACACCGTAGACTTGGACATAGTGGTCCACAAAATGTTTTAGCTAATATACGTCAAATTTATTGGCCTCTTGGTGGGGTACGTGCCATCAAGAAAATTCTCTCCAAATGCTTAACTTGCTATAGATTTCATGCTCAATTCTCTTCACAGATTATGGCCCCATTACCAGCTGATCGTATTCAACCATCTCGTGCTTTTCTCAAAGTTGGTGTTGACTTTGCTGGACCTATCTCATTGCGCTCCTCAAGACTTCGTAAGGCCCCTTTGCTCAAGGCCTATATAGCTATTTTTGTGTGTATGGTGACTAAAGCCATACACATTGAATTGGTCACTAGCTTAACTACTGATGGTTTTATAGCTTGTTTGAAAAGATTTATTGGTCGTAGAGGTAACCCTAAGGTTATTTATAGTGACAGGGGCACGAATTTGATTGGTGCCCGAAACCAATTAAGAGATCTTGCAGATTTTCTCAGATCTAATGACACTCTGGAAAAAATTTCTAGCTTTGTTACTGCAACAGAAATTTCTTGGAAATTCATCCCTTCACGCTCACCCCATTGGGGAGGTTTATGGGAGGCCGCTGTTAAGAGCGCCAAATCCCACTTAGTTACATTATTGGGCACGTCTACCTTCACCTTCGAAGAGACTGCCACCATTCTCATTCAAATTGAAGCCATTTTGAATAGTCGCCCGTTGTACGCTCTATCCAACGATCCTAATGATTTGTTACCACTGACCCCGGGTCATTTTTTAATAGGTTGTCCCTTGACGGCCTTTCCCGAAAAAGATATTAGTGAGACCCCTCCTAATAGATTGACTTTTTGGACTCAATGTACCCAGATCCAACAGAGATTCTGGAAGCGCTGGTCCATTGATTATTTGCACCAATTGCAACATCGTCCCAAGTGGCAGAAGGTTGAAAAAGACCTATCTGTGGGAGATTTAGTTCTGGTCCTATCCGAGGACAGATCTCCCCTTAATTGGCCTATTGCTAGAATTGTAGAACTTATCCCTGGTCGTGACGGTAAGTTCCGAGCCGCTAGAATAAAAACGAGTGATGGCGAATACACTCGTCCCATCGTGAAATTAGCCTTGCTCCCCTTGGAAACTTAGTTCACCTCTTCTTTTGATTCTCTTTTTTGTTGTTGCTTTCTTCTTCCCCCCCCGTATGTTAAAATCACTTTAACATATGCGTCGACCCCGCCAAATTTTAAATAGTTATAATATAGAACCGCCGGCTTCTCGGCCACCCTCGGCCCGAAAAACGCCGAAACATATAGCGATCAACCGAAAATCAATACATTCCATGT
>CAJUYH010011049.1:0-11504 GCA_910591685.1 Galerucella tenella
TATCCGTCTCGATCTAGGACCATAAATTATGTGCAATTATACACATACAGTTGGTTCGGTGAATCTTTTCCCATGCGTCATCATTTATATACAAACGCAATACATCAATACATTAAATTACACGTAGGTCGTAGATTGATGTTTCAATTAGGATGTGGCTAAAATGACTGTGTGCGTTATTTATTATTGAAGCTAGATATTTGTAAATATTTCACAGCCATTTAGCGATATGCTACCTAAACCTTTAGTTTGAAAAAACTGTTAGTATTCCAGAGTTTTATAGGGTTATTCCGCAAATTTACTTTCATAAGAGTTAGAATTAATAAGAATTTCCTCAGTAGAAACTTTGCAAATTAGAATTGCCTTTTTAGTGTTATGGCTAGCAACCATTACTATTGGGCCGTCCCACCCATACGGTTCAACAATGAAAAATAGAAATCTTTTTGGTTGTGAAAATAAATAATAAATATTTCAAATATGTATATTTAAGACTCATCAATTTCATTCAATTTTCCTCATAGAATCAGAGCTATCACCAGTATTTATATCTATGGTAATTGGTTAAATGCTAATATCAACTATATTTTGCTCTGGGGCATACCACTTTTCTATAATTTCATGAGTATGCCTAACACATTTTTCCTAAATTTGTTGATGACATTTCCACATATTTATAACAGAGCTATCTGAATACTTATCCTTACCAATATATTTATTGTAATATGACTTGAAATTTGCCAAAATTAATTCAATAGCGATGAATTCACATTGATATGGCGGTAGTTCCAGAAAATAATATGTTTCATACAATTCAGTTTGATGGAATTCTATCCCACCTATCCATAACCATGATGAAATGTCAATTTAATGTTAGTTTTCATTGCGAAGTAAATAAATAATAAGTAGATAAATAATCTTTACTTACCACAATAATTCGAACACTCGGGTGTAAGTAAGTCGTTATAACAACTGTTTTTTAATTAAATTTATATGCAAGGGGCAAAAAAATGAGTGAAAATGTGGAATAAAAATGTAAACAAAGTCTTTTGTCTGTCAACGTACAAATTCGCGTTAAACTTATCGCCGACATTCATCATATGACTATCTCTGTTTGTTATATTATGTTGTAATGGAACAAACGGTTTCATTTCGGGGGTTTAGATTCTGTGAGTAGGAAAGAGACGTACTACAAAAAGTAGTATGTGAATAATTTCATACATGGGAAAAGATTCACCGAACGAACTGTAAGAATGTTGTTCCAATTTTTATTAAATGATTTTAACAATATTTAACGCAAAACATATCAGTGATGTATTAAAATTAGACAATTCTTGGCAGTAGTTTTTCACAATGACAGTAGCAATCTTCGATTCTTTCGGCTGCCATACTAGTCCGATATTAGCGGCTAAGGAACAGTGCAGTAAGAACTGATAGAGCAGCAGGCAGTCCAGTGACTAAATTATTGCAAATTGTAACAAAACTCTTTAATCTACAAATGACTCAAGACCTTTGCCGTCACCGTCATCGTCATCTTTATGCGGCCTGCAACCGATGTCATCCTCATCTACGTGATCTACTGGACCGGCAATTTTAAGTAATTTACAGAATGCAACAAAATGTGTTTTTAATTTTAATGTTTATAATAATTAGAAGTTTTTAGTTGAAGTTTTGTATATGTATGTTGAAATAAAATAATTTTTGAAAAATGGGTTGGTATCTATACTTTTCTGTATGTACGGTCGTAGAAAAAATAATGTTAACTCATGCGTAAAGTGTCTTTCCCGCCCTTGACCGCTTGCCGAACTCCGCTCCGTGTCGTTCGGGTCAACTGCAGTCGCGTGCGAGAAAGTATCACTTTCCGCACTTGTTAGGAAAATAACTATAACACATCAATGACTGCTCTGAATGTCAAAGTGACAGAATATTTTTTTATGTAGGGTGGAGTAACACCTCATTTTTTATCCTCAATATATTCCCCAGATTTGAAAACAGAGGTGGCACCATAGTTTCAAAATGAAAAGATATCTACAAGATATTTAACACCAACCATTCTGGTTTGCAATTAGAAGGGACAACATAACTTGTAGATCGGTTTCGGCGTATTTGCGCCTCATCAGTACAAGTTATGTGTTCTCCGTCCGAGAGCTTCAGTTGAACGGTCACTGTTTTTTGGGAATATTTTATTTCATACTGTACCCTAAAACATACCTTTACGTACTTGATTTCAATCCGGAAAACAGACTTTTATCTACAACTGTCATGTAACGGGTACGATTTGACACTATTTTCAGTGTTATAATGACGTATATTACCGCATTAGTGTTTTTTTGAATACATTACCGTACTAGTGCGATGATAAGAATCAAGAAAAATATTAATACCAGAATTAATATTTTCCGGTAAATGTGCACATTTATTTGCCTCCTCGTTTGGGTAATGTGCATTCAGCTAACATTCACAATTTCAAAGAAGAAAAATGTACATTGTATTCACAATGACCATGTCGTTTTGGTAAATATGGGAAAAAGAAAAAAAGAACATTCTCCCTTCCCCTTAAAAGATATCCAATATTTCGTAATGAACATTAATATATTCAAGAAGGGGAAGGGAATATAATCATTACCCTTCTCCTTCTTGATTAACTTGATATGTGCGTTACAAAGTATTGAATGCCTTTACCCATTTTTAAAAAATATCCAATAGTTTGTAACACGCATATCAAGTGATTCAAGAAGGGAAACGGCTAATCCAATGATTATATTTCCTTCCCCTCCTCGAATAACCATTAAAATGCATTCATAACTAAAGTAGTGCGATTAACATTTCTTGATCGAAATCAAACTTAAAAAACAATAAGAGAAAGAAATATTTTTACTACAAATATTCTTTACTGCAACAACATTTTTTATTTATTTGTATTCCAACTTCCAACTTTTCTTGAAACATGAAGGTATATGTATATGTATATGAAGAGTATACAGGACGCACACGAATTCCCGTCAGGATAACCACTCTACCTGTGTCATAATTACCCGTCAGATGAACACAAAATTAAGGAGATTGAGGAAATATAAAATTAATTGAGTGGTAAAGGTATTTGTATATTTTTTTCAGGAATAATAAGACACCTAACTTAACCTAATTCCGCCAGGGTAAACTATTAGGGCAGTCCTGAAACAGAACAGATTAAATAAACTGGACGGGAACTCAAGTGTATTATATTGGTCATTAAGGAACCTGACGGGAATTCGCGTGCACCGAGTATACATTTACCAAAACGTGAAGGCAAGAGTACACATTTGCCGGGAAATGTACCGGGTGGTCCAATAAGCCGATCTCTCGGCTATATATCAGAAACTATTCATGTTATAACTTTAGGAGAAAAAATTCCTTGGGAAAAGTGGACAAGAGAAATTGCTGGAAATTACTTTCAAGTTTCTAGGTTAACCGCTAGGGGGCGTAACCTGTAAAGAAAAATTTAAAAACCAGTTTCTTGTGAAATATGCCCAATTTTACCCAGTGTTAGATAAGTGAACTAAACAGGCCTAAAGGCATAAAGGCCTAAATCTGGCACAAATTCATTCAAGTACTTTTTATTCTATTTTTCCAAATAAAGGGTGGGGGGAAGTGGGAAAGTGTTTGTGGATGAATACCTATAACTTTGGTTTGAATCAACAGATTTTAACGAAATTAGTGTCAATAGAAAGAGTGTAGATGAAATTATTTCATCTACTATAAAACAATGGCATTTAGTTTTAATTGTCATAGGTAGAGGGTACTTTCGAATGGAAAAAATTAAAACTTGTTTTCCTCAAAAATGTTCAATGGAAACACCTCATTATTGTGAACTATAATGAAACTGGATTGAATTCTCAACAAAATGGCGCAAACCGCATGTTGATAGCTATTGTCGAAGTCAAGATATAAATAAAAACGCATAAATATAAGTAAGTATAGTATTGACTCACTCTGTATTATAACTAATTAAATATGTGAAAGAAAGATCATACATAAATTTCGATCATTAAGACTTAATGTCCAATTGAATGCTGCTTCAATCTCAGGTTACTGCAATTGTTACATCTGCTAGAAGAACAACCGCATATCATGTAAAAAATTTTGTGTGCAGACGAAGCTATGCTTAATAGTGCGGGTGGTGTTAATCTGCATAATAAGCATTATTGATCTGAAGAAAATCCGCACTGGGTAGAGGAAGTGCAGCTTCAAGGTAGATGTCTTAATCTTAGTCTTGATGTTTGGTGTGGTATAGTTGACGGAAAGATCGCAGGTTCATACTTCTTGGAACTTCAAATGGCGATACATATTTGGATTTTCTGGATAATTGGTTGTCTGTTTCATTGAGAGATATTTCCTTACAAACATGAGGTATAATATCACAGCATGACGGGTGTCCTGCGCACTTTTCCAGACGAATTAGAGATTATTTGAATGTAAGCTATCCAAATGGGTGGATTGGAAGGGTAAGTATATTCTCAGCGCCAGCTAGATCTCCAGACTTAATATGTCTGGACTTTTATCTGTGGGGAAGATTGAAGGATTCAGCGTACCAAACTCACCAACCACGCGAGACGACATGCAACAGCGCGTTAGGAACGCTATAAATAGTATATCAACAGCTGCAATTTAAGCAACAGATATGTCAAAGCGTGCTAGATTACATATTTGTGTAGAAAACGATAAAAAACAATTTGAACATTTAATTGGACATCAAGTTTCAATGACCAAGATATCTGTATGATCTTTCTTCCCCATGTTTAATTTTAAGTTATAATACAGGGTGTCAATACTATACTCACTTTATGTTTATGCGTTTTCATTTATATCTCGAGTTCGACAAAAGCTATCAACATGCGGTTTGCGCCGTTCTGTTGAGAATTTGATCCAGTTCCATTATAATTCACAATAATTAGGTGTTTTCATTAAACATTTTTCAAGAAAACAAATTTAAATTGTTTTCATTCGAAAGTACCCTCTACCTATATATGACAATTAAAACCAAATTCCATTGTTTTATAGTAGATGTAATTAATTCATCTACACTCTTTCTATTGACACTAATTTCGTTGAAATCGGTTGATTCAAACCAAAGTTATAAGTATTTATCCACAAACACTTTCCCACTTTCCCCACCCTTTATTTGGAAAATTAGAATAAAAAGTAGTTGAACAAATATGTGCGAAATTTAGGCCTTTTTTCAGTTTACTTATTTAACACTGGGTATAATTGGGCATATTTCACAAGAAACTGGTTTTTAAATTTTTCTTCACAGGTTACGCCCCCTAGCGGTTAACCTAGAAACTTGAAAGTCATTTCCAGCAATTTCTCTTGTCCACTTTTCCTGAGGAATTTTTTTCCCTAAAGTTATAACATGAATAGTTCCTGATATATAGCCGAGAGATCGGCTTATTGGACCACCCGGTACATATACATTATATTCAGTTCACATATACCTAACTTTTAGGGAAATGTACACATTTTACGGTAAAAGTGTACATTTCCAAAGAGTGTACATTCACCGTAACATATATATTTACAGTGCACTCTTTACAATTATATAAATTAATTCCAGATGCTGACATATATGGGTTGTCCTACCCGACACGGCGCGTCCCAATGGCTGATAGGGTGTCTCCAGAGGGAGTGGGTGGTCAAGGGACTCGTGCTCTTCGAGCTGTAAGGGCCTCATGACCGACCAATCCTAAGGATAAGCAATAAATAAGATTCCAGTATGGGAACCCGAATAGTTGCTCGCGGATCAAAGGGACTAGAGTAGTAAACCTCGATAAAAAACCAGCAGCATAGGGGAGGCAGCTATGTTGTGTGATTGTAGGCAGCGGAGGCCACTGCATCCGGAGGTCACAACCTTCCTTATTGCAAAAGTTTAGGCAAATATCGCATTTGTGTTTAACAAAACACTTTTGCAAAAAATATCCACCCATATAAACCAGGGCATTTCCTTCTTCGGTGGACAAATCCTGATAGTCTTTCCTTTTTATGTCCAATATTGGCTGACCATTTTTTTTCTTGGCCGTCGTAAACAAGGATCCTTAGGAAGACGAAAAAATGATAATTGTTTATGAATTGCAGTATTGTTCCTTCACGAATCCACGCAACAATAATTTCCATAAGAAGGCATCTCACACAATTAAAAACACAGTGCAGATAACGTTCGCACAAATTAAAATTCAAGATCACTTTCTTTGGCGCACCCGATACAACGCTCTGCTACACCACCGTGTAAGTCAAACAGAACTGAAAAATAAATAAATCCCACATCAGATGTGGGTTTTGCCGGTGAGACGGTGGGTGTCGGCAGGAGGGGGATTTTCGCGTCGTCGAGAGAGTGGTCGGACTTATTGGAATATATAGACTTTGGTATAAGGTGCTTTTCCAAGGATCCACCACCAGAATGTGACTTATGTGAGGAGTCGATAACCGTCAAGCACATATTAGTGGAGTGTCCTATGTATAGTGAAGAACGAACATTGTTCAACATACCGAATAATTTGAATGAAGTGTTTAGCTCGTGCACCACAGAAAATATTTTAAGTTATTTGAAGTGTTTAAAATTTCTGCATTAATTGTAATTCGTAAATGTTTAACATAGCCTACATGGCTGATGCGGTTTGTCTTTAAATAAAAAAAAATGCTAAATATTACTTCCAAAGAATCTATAATGGGAAAACGGTGCATATGAACTTCTTTATCAATGCTACTACAATTTAAACAAACAGCAAGAAAATACCATTATTCCCATAGTTTATAATCACCAATATCAAGTACAAAGAATTAACGAAACCAATTATACGACTGTTGAGTAATCATACAAATTATGGGCACTTAAAATATATTTAACTTAAACAAACTTTGCAGAATTTTTACATTCAAATTTATAACTAATATTATCTGGGTTTACAAAGAGATGTTAAACACATGACCCTTTTATGAATACTGTCTTCTGTCTTTTCCTTTTTTTTGTATATCGGTTATCGGTTCAAGGAATTTTGGCACTTTGAAAGGGACAGGAACCTGTCACGGTTTAATTTTAGCATTAAATATTTTTGAGCCACCTCGTATACATGAATTATAACTTTTAGCATTTTAGTATAATTTCGGTATATTTAAGTGAAATTTCTGGTTGATATATCCACAGCTGACTACCTATTATGCCCAGTTCACATTTTAATTCAACTAAATAGTTATTTAATTTTTTTCAATTTCTATACCTTTACTGCTTCGTTTTATGGTAGTTGCATATAGGGAAATGGTATTCTGTTTTGCTGAAAGCAACATTTCCATGAAATGGTTCGGTAAAACGAAGGGTTTTGTAATAAAAATTATAATCTCTTATTGCTATTCCATTATTTTGAATCCATGCGTGTGTACAGGCCTTCACTTTCTTTTATACACCTTCGATATTATTCGAGCAAATAAGTTTTTGCCATCTAATGTTTCTTGCTTGGTTTGATTTTTATCAGTGTCAAGTAGAATAGAATATTGGAATTTTACGTTGACTTCACTAATGAAATTGTGTTCGGCTGGTTGGAGATTTGAAACCCCTCATTTTGGTCACTTGTTTGTGGATTTCGGGTTTATTCTCCAGAAGTAATCTTCACGGCTATTATTGGTATTGTCGTATTGTTGTATGCCAGAAGATTCACCTGAAAATCAGGATTTGAGGCCACCGATTGCACATTTCTTTGAAAGTAACCCCTATAAACCATCTCAGGGTAGTATACGGGCTGAGTACGGGTGAGTACGGGCTACAAGTTTTGTAAAGGCCAGAGAGCCTATACCAGGTAGCAGCTAGTCACTCTATTTTCAATACTCCATTCCACCAGCTCACTCTACTATTTTTGACTGCTTGGCTAAGGCTGGATGTTGGGGCTCGGAGTACTGGCTACAAGTTTTGTACAGGCCAGAGAGATTATCCCGGGTAGCGGCTAGCTACTCTGTTTGTCGACACATCACTCCACCAGTTCACAGCAATTTTGACCATCGGCTACAGCTGGATATTGGTGATACTTTCATATCATTATTGTCTCTGTTTAAGTTTTACTTTCTATTTTCGAATTTTTTTTTTAATTTTTTTTAAGGACTATTTCACTTATCTATATATTAATCATTTTTCATTAAAATAATTTAACATAAAGAAAGCGCGTGGCAATTTTTGGCGCCCAACGTGGGGCCTCTAATTTTATTTTTTTTAGCCATTTGTTTTCCAAGAGTTTTTCTTCATTTTAATATTTTGTCGATCTTATTATAGCAAGAGGTTTTGGTGACAGCAAATGGCATCAGTATGCATTACTAACACCACTTATGATTTATAATGTTCAATTTACTCCCGATTGGTTATTATGTTATAGTAAATATCCATAGGTAGGTATACATAGTCTTTATAGATTGTTATTATTGTAAATAGTGCGTTTATGATCATTATTTTCTCTATAATTAATACTGCATTGATATTTTGGTAAGTTAGTTTGCTAAAGTTATGCTATTTATTTATCTTCTTGGTAAGAGATTGGCAATTTATTTAAAATTTTTCCTGAATTCTGAAACATTTAGTAGGTTATTTTGTGTTTAGACTTGGTAAATTGATTATTATCTGATTTGATATTGTCGCTTATACAAATAAGATGGATTATAGTTTGAGGGTCAAATATCTTAAGAAAGATATGCTTATTTATGAGCTTTGCGTTCGCGGTATTCAAGCCGATGAATCTAGTACTGTGGAAAGGCTTAGATCAGCATTGCGTCCATTACTCCAAATGGAGAAAAACAGCAAATCTTTAAATTATCCTCCCTATGATTTCGATGTTGACAAAGAAATAGAGTTTGTGCGAGATTCTTTGGAAAAATTAATTTCTTCCATCCAGGCTACCTCTGGCGACAATGCTAAAACTAAGTTTGAGAGAAATCAAACTCACCTTGTTCATTTTCTGAACCGTGTTAATCGTATTCCATCTGATAAATTGACCCCTGAGATGATGGACATTCGAACCAAATTGTTGGTGGATATTTTATCAGCTCTTGATAGTTTGGAAAATATTTCGAAACAAAATTCCAATTTAAGCGTTTTGTTAGAGGGCGCTGGAGATTCCGATGCTGCTTCATCGGGTGACGAGATTCCTATTACCCGTCGTTCTGGTCCAACTCCACCGGCTATGCCTAATTATCATCTTAGATCTCAGCGTCTGGAGAAGTGGGGAATTAGGTTTACTGCGGACCCCAAATCCATGTCTGTTCACAGTTTTCTTGAAAGAGTAGCAGAATTGCAACTAGCGCGTAACATTTCGGATCAAGAATTATTTGAATCGGCCATCGACCTTTTTGCGGGGAAAGCTTTGAATTGGTTTCGTGCAAATCGTTCCAGGTTTAACGATTGGGGAAGTTTATCTGATTTACTCTGTAGTCATTTTGAACCACCTGATTATCGTCCTCGTTTATTCAAGGAAATCTTAGAGCGTACGCAGGATCCTAGTGAGAGTATAGTAGATTATTTATCTTGTATGCAGGCGTTGTTTCGGCGATATAGTCACATGTCAGATGATCTCAAACTGGATATTACTTCAAGGAATTTAGCCCCGTTCTATACCACTCAACTTCCTGTAGTTAATTCGTTGGAGGAGTTAGAGAGGGAATGTTTGAAATTAGAGGCCAAGAAATATCGAGCTGAACATTACGTTCCACCTTCTAGGAAACGTCAAGGATTTGTGGAGCCTGATTTTGCTTTCGTTTCAGATTTAGAGGAGGCCTTACCAAAAGTTCCTGTATCACCTGTCGTCGTCAATGAAGTTAGACATTCCAATCAATCCTCTGCTTCTAGAAAAGATATAATTTGCTGGAATTGTCGGATGACGGGTCATCTAAATCGAGATTGCTCTAAACCAAAAAGTACTTATTGCTATCGTTGTGGTATTCCGGATGTAACTATTCGTTCTTGTCCAAAATGTTCGAATTCGGGAAACGCATCCCGGGGGACTCTTTAAGTGGTCGTGAGGTTCCCCCCAAGGTTAATATTTTATCGACCAACGATTCAGATTTTCCTGCAAAAATTCTCTTAGATTTTATAATAGGTCATGCTCATGGTGATCAACGTCCTTATTTAGAAGTAACGGTCCTGGGAACTCCAATTCGGGGCTTACTGGATTCTGGTGCTACTCGTACTATCATTGGTACTATCATTCGTACTATCATTGGTCTTCCTTGCAGCGTTTAGGTTTACAATTAATAGTCAATAAAATATCTTGCACAGTTGCTAACGGTCAGAGCTGTTCTAGTATAGGTTATTTACAGGTTCCTTTTTGTTTGATGGGCAAAACTCGTATAATAGACGTGCTGGTCCTACCAGAACTCTCTCATAGGCTTATTCTGGGAATAGATTTCTGGAAAATTATGGGAATAGTTCCAGATTTAAATCAGGATATCTGGCACTTTGCAGACGAATTGGCTACCTTGCAAACATGTAGTATCCATGATGAAACCACACTGACTGATCAACAGCGTACTGCACTGGATAATTTAGTAAAGGAGAAACTTGCTCTCATGGGTACTGGTCTTGGTTATTGTACTGTGTCTGAACATGTCATCGAGGTTGAACCAGGTACTAAGCCAATAAAGCAAAAGTATTATCCCGTGTCTCCTTTCAAACAGAAAATGATTGACGAGGAGTTGAAGAAAATGCTGGAAGATGGAGTCATTGAGCCTTCCAAAAGTGCTTGGTCCAGTCCAATTTGTCTGGTGGGTAAGAAAGATGGCGGCTATCGTTTTTGCGTAGATTTCAGAAAATTGAATACTGTCAGTAGAAAAGATGCGTACCCAATTCCTTATATTTCTGCTATTTTAGATCGCCTGAGGGACGCCAAATACCTGAGTTCAATAGATATAAAATCTGCTTTCTGGACTGTGCCTTTAAGCGATTCCTCTCGCGAATATACTGCTTTCACTGTCCCTGGAAGAGGTCTTTTTCAGTTTCGCCGCATGCCATTTGGTCTGTCCAACTCGCCAGCTACTTGGCAACGTATTGTAGACACTGTGCTTGGTGCTGATCTTCAGCCTTCGGTGATGGTCTATCTGGACGACATTGTGTTAGTTTCACAGGATTTCGAAGAACATCTACGACTTTTGGGTTTGGTATTCGATCGCTTAAATGGAGCAGGACTTATAGTTTCCATAGATAAATGTCAGTTTTGCCGCCCGGAATTGAAATATCTGGGTTATGTCGTAGATCAGCAAGGACTTCGGCCAGATTCTGAAAAAGTAGACGCCATAGTGAATATCCCTCCACCGCGCAACATTGAGGAAATTCGTCGTTTTGTAGGTACAGCATCATGGTATCGGCGTTTTGTTCCTAATTTTTCTTCAACAATTGCACCCTTAACCAACTTAACTAAGAAAAATGCCCATTGGTCTTGGTCTTCTGAGTGTGACAGTGCTTTTAAATCTATAAAGGAATGTTTGGTAACAGCCCCAGTTCTCAC
>CAJUYH010011050.1:0-11504 GCA_910591685.1 Galerucella tenella
ACCATTTCAAATAATGAAGTTCGCTAGCTTTTTGCTACGTCACACTATCACAATAGGGTACAAGCATAAATTCTGGTATTGGTGGAAATAGACGCTTTATCAGGTCTCCTAAAACCTTGCATGACTATTTTTTCTAAAAAATATAAATTCACTTTTAAAACGACTTTAAAAACGCGCTTTACGTCATAAAGATGGCTGCCCCATGGTGTGACGTTATTTGTTTACGTTCTTATTCGTGTATCACGCTCTGAGTTCTTGTGACCTAATTTGTTTCTGAAAGCTTTAAAAATGGATAAAGCCGAAAAAAAAACTTTGTATTCCAAGTATTGCATTGTTCCAGTGTGTAAATCAACGTCTATTAAAACTCCAGACAAAATATTTGTTACTTTACCTGGTGGCGCAAGCAAAAATACACTTAAGAGAAGGGCATTATAATACTTTTGTTTGTGAAGACCATATTAATGTAAGTACCTAATTCTATGCCGGTAATTTTTATTCTTAAATAGTTTGAGGTTATGTACCTATATGTCTAGGAATCAACCATAAAAACATCATTTTCTTACGACCACACATCAAAATATGTTGGTATATATTATATAAATAAAACATAGTTTAAATCGTACTTACGATAATGCTTTAACTCCTCTTATTTCCTCTGCAATAAAGCGGCTGTTTGACTTCATAAATTCAAGCAGCATAAATGAGTCTACTTTGGGCAAGTTATCAGTTTGTGCTTTTACAAAACCTTCGCTAGCCATATCTTTACTCACAAAATATGAAAGAATCGTCACTGAATACTGAACTAGTAAATAAAATATATTATTTTAAAAGTTTTAAAATATCCTCTGAAATATCGAATATTTATGTCCACTTTCCACTTTACGTTGAAATAGAAAAAAGCACACACAAACACGCAATGGTCTCAAACAAACATATAAATGATATTTTTACGTCGATAAAGCAATTAATAGTTGATTAAAATACAATATAAACACACAACTACACATAAAACCTAATGCAATACCGGCCATATTGACAAAAGTAAACACAAGAGATATGACATCACACGTATCATCTGTAGCGTTCGGAAATCCTCGGGTTGTGGTCGGAAACTGCATTGAAATTTGAATTTTATTTTAAAATTTGGGAATAATTTCCAATGGAAACTGGTTTATTTCCTATTATTAGTAACTTTTGATATCATATTGACTATTATGAATTAATATCCAAGCAAAATATTAAATATGCGTGTACTCTAATTGTCTGGAAACCTCTACCAGGTACACAATATACTATCTGGGAGCACTATCCTCTTCCCAACGCTATTCAGGACATTTCAGGCGGAAATTTACGCCATTATTTCGTGTGTGGAGAGAGTGGAGTAAGCCAATCTCATACATAGAACAATAAAAATTTTCTCGGACAGCCAAGCGGCTTTGAAAGCACTTAGCTCTCACCATGTAACGTCAAAATTGGTTTTAGACTGCCAAAAAAGACTCTCCTCAGTAGAAGAACTCAATAAAGTATTGCTGGTCTGGATTCCTGGCTATTCTGGCATGGAAGGAAACGAGAAGGCAGACTCACTTGCAAGGGAGAGAGCCGCACGTGTTTCTATCGGGCCAGAACCCACAATTGGCATCGCAATATGTTTTGCCAAACAAACACTAAATACCTGGACAGCAAGAAGACCTTTTGGACTTCTGGCATTATTTACCAGGATTGGTTCATTCAAAGGCTTTTATACATCGTTCCAAGAATGTCTCCAAACAAATGTTAGACTATAGCAGGTATGACCTAAGTTGTCTAACAGGCCACTGTCATCTGAATCATCATATGTTGAAACTTGGACTGTCGGAAGATCTGACTTGCCGTCTTTGTCTGGAAGATGATGAAACAGCAGAGCATATTATTTGTGCCTGCCCCGCAGCGGCTCGAATCAGGTATCAGATGGCAGGGTCTCTCTCTCGCCCTGAAGCTGAATTTGTTTGGTGAAATCTGAATAGGTGTGAGCCACAATAGACTCCAGCGAGTCGCAGTGGAGGGCCTTATAGACCCACTCACCACAAACCTAACCTAACCTATAATTTCGCCACTTTCAGCTTCTTACACTCGACCTGTTACTTACAGTTTTTCGTTCTTATTAAATTCATTGAGGTAAAAGGTGAAAATAAAGAAATTGACCAACCTTCATTAAACAAAATTGAAAGTCATGACGCATAATTTCGATATAATAATCGTGGCGGACTTACCATCAATTTAATATTCAAAAAACGTTTCCACGATATATGACATTGTATGTTAAGCGTGGCTCACATATTATGATTCTTTGAAAATCTGAATACTAAACAAAGACGAAAATAATAAACAACCCACATAAAAGAAAATTATTATTTTTTGAAAGCTACTGGGTACGCCGAGAAAAATATTTCATCCTCACATACTTCCATCTCTATTTCCAGTACAGAAAAGCTGATTTTACTGACAAGTAATCATTTTTATTAAAACAGTCAAAAATAGTGAAGCTTTGCTGGGAAAAGGTATTGTAAATTTTTCTGCAGATTCAATACTTTGCGAACAAAGTGGCAACAGCGCTTGGGTCATACAAATTTACGAAAACACCTACAGCATCGACATCTATCGACAAATTTTCGCGGTTAGTAATGTTAGCAAAATGGTTATAGGGTGAAAGATATCGTGAAAAAGTTATTTACATTACAAGCTGCGAGGCTATTTGAATACCTCCGAGCACCTAAGAGGGCTTTTGCAACGTGTAATGTATTAAACTTTTCATTCTTCCCCAATTTTATTATTAAAGCACACAATTTATAGATGCAAAAAATTATCTGTAGAATGCAATAAAATGGGTAGAAGGCGTGGGTTAACGTTACATACTTTGACAACATTCGTGTCAACAAAAACTAATATTTTGACAGTTATCAAATAATTATTCTTCCATAAAGTCTACATCTTTTAAGTTTATTATTTGGCTAGAATCTAGTTAAAAATGAATTCCATTGAAGAAGCAGCAATTATTGCGTGCAGAAGTTTGTTGCCGGAAAAATCTAAAGACCGTTACAATCAAGCCTATGAAAATTTCATCAAATGGTGTACAATGAAAGATGTGTCCACAATAACTGACATTTCATTTTTTCGTTGTCCAGGGCACGAAAGTTTTTCATACTTAGCAACCGATGACCTAGCATGTTTTACTTTCGCTTTCGCTTGCCCATTTAAAATAAAAAAATATATTTTCGTAGGGGGGAGAATGAAAATGTTATTTTAGATCTTGCCGAAGAAGAATTAATACAAATTTAATTAATAAATTCAAACAACTCAAAAAGAAGACAACAGAATAGAGTTCAGTCAAAGGTCAGTGTGGCCAAGAAAAATGATTTTTTCTTACAAGAATGACACTTGAGGTCTACCATTCAAAACATGAGATTTTTGCATGTTTTTTATCATTGAGAACATCTATATTCCTTTATCAAAACAATGAATACACCCCCGAAGCGTATATCTTGAAATTTAAAATGACTTTTTAGCTGAATACTCAACATATCGGTGGCCAATAGCTCTAGGAACTTTTGGCAAGTCACCATTTCATTTCTGTTATGCTGTCACTAGTTATGTCAAATGTCAGTTATATTTATCTTTGTTGATATTCGTTTGTGTATGTCCTTTTTCGATTAGATTTTTGTAGCATTTTTAGTTAGTTGTATCTCTATTGTTCTAATTACCTTTTTCACTGACATCTGACATAAATAGTGACAGATAACAGAAATGAAATGGTGACATGCCAAGAGTTCCTAGAATTATTGGCCACCGATATGTTGAGTATTCAGATAAAAAGTCATTTTAAATCTCAAGATATACGTATTCATTATTTTAATAAATCAATATAGATGTTCGCAATGATAAAAAACACGCAAAAATCTTATGTTTTGAATGGTAGACTTTAACTGTCATTCTTGTCAGAAAAAAACACTTTTTGTTGGCCACACTGACCTTAAAAGAATACGACAGAATTGTAATACTTTGTCATCCTTAAGAAGGTAGCGTCTCATTTAAATAGGGAGCAACCCTTTTTATATAAATTGTATTATCTGCTAATAGCTCTCGTTGAGTTTCGCAGGACTTTATTTCTGCTTGGAAATAACAACTTAAATAACCGAAGAATGAAAGTATAAAAAAGAAAAACTGAGAAATATAAACATAGCGTTCCATTATCGAGAAATACTAGTGATACAAGATTCATTCACAATGGACATCGAGAAAAATGGTGGTTTTCTAGTTGCAACTGATTGAAAGTCAGTGAAGCAGTAAATTTATCTTACATTACACAGTAACGGATAGCAGTAGAGTATGGATTGAATTTCGGTTGCAACTTTACACATCAGCGACTCGTTAAATAAGATGAACTCGGGATTCTGATTATATAAAATATATCATACTTTTGCTCGCAAATCGAGCAAGAAATAAATATCAACGACCGAGCGACAGTTCGCATTCCTTCAAGTACTTTTACAGAATATAAAATGACCAAAGTGGAAATTGATATCTTGTTTACAATAGAATTATCGATAAATTCATATTTAAACGTAAACAAAGTGTTTCTACTACTAGCTGTGAAGTTGGCAATTATTGTTAATAAAATTAACAAATTCAAATATTTTGAGAATTCACGGATAGTAGTTCAACAAAAACTTGTGCAACATAATTTTGTATACCCAGGAGATTGTCTTTCAACATTGGGAACGAAATGAAGGAATAAAACGATAACAACTAACGAGTATTACCCCTTGTTGCAGTACTGATTCCTTACATTCGACGAGGTTAAATTAAAGATTACATTCTGATTCATGTAATTCCACTCCCGCAAGAGCAACTCTCTCAGCTCCTGTGTAGTTCTTGGGGCTGCTGTAAGCCTTTGGATACGCTGCCCTAACTTATCCCAGACAATTTCTTAAATTATTTGAAGTGACCTAAATTTTTTGCTCGGCAGTCTAACTAACTAACTAACTAACTTATCATATTAATGATAATAATATAAATGTAATACTTCTTAATGGCAACAATAGTAACATCGATTTGAGATTTACACCGAATCAATTTTGTAATTATTGTTATTAAACAAAAAAAAATTCAACAGATATTTTTGTGTAATGTTCCGCACGAACACCCGGTATTCTGATTCAGGTCAGCGTCGCGTACTTAGAGCACTGCTACGGAAGTTGTATTTTATGCTGAAATGAGTACTAATTTTCCATTGATTTAAAAACCACTCAACCTTTATTACTTTCAATTATATTAAACATATTTAGAAGTGATCAGGTTATAGTTTGTCTCAAATTATATCGTCTTCGCTTTTGCCGACAATCGAAAAATTAATCGGCCAATTCATTTCAGGTAAAATTATTTTAAGGATGTCGTAAATGGTTGTATTTAGATGATTGCTGGCAAAAGTGAATACGATAACTTTGAGACAAAGTATAACTCACGAGGTCAGTTAATTTATTATTTATTCACTACCTGTATCTATCTATGAAAGTATTATATACAACACCTTTGTCAAAAATTGTTACCTAATTTATTCTATCTAATCTTGTCCTAAGGAAAATTCTATACATGTATCGTTTGTTTATCCGAATGGTTTTGCAATAGCCGGTATATAAGTATGCAAATACCAATTTTTTTAAATATAATTTCGCGTATAAAATAATATTAACCACAAGTAAATACGATTTCTAGCCGGGATTCTATTAAGATCACGGTATAGATAATTATCAGAAATAATAAATAAATCAAATTGTTCAAACCGCAAATCCTTCCTTTTGGCTCAAATTTTCCAGTGAAATGATCAAACCCAACTCGCCTTTCTCTTCGTTACATATACACGTAATGTTTCTAATGAGAAAGAAACTTCATTATATAAAACAAATAAATTATATCGGTTAAACTGTCGCGAATAAAAAATAATAAATAGAAATTTACTGCTAGCATTTAAATTTTTTAGGATACTGACAACATTTATATAAAATTTTTCAGCAGTAATACCCCTAGGGTCTTGATAATACCGAGATAATTTTGTCATAGAGAATGCTGAAAGCGTGTTGCTTGATAATAGCCCAATGCCGCAGGCCGAGGGCTATTATCTTAGAGCAGCACGCTTGAAGGATTCTCTACGACAAAATTTTGAGTATTTATCAAGACCCGAGGAGTATTCGATAAGATAATTTTTTATTTTGTAGATATCAAAAAATTGATTGTCAATCTGATGTTTAATAATTTTCAATACAAACTTTATTAGTTGTAATCAAATATAATTCATTTTTATTTAAAACTCAGTTGTGAAAAGTACAATTGGTAAATTAATTGAATCGTTAGATGCAATACCAAATCTTCGCGACATTTTTAATCCAGTTGTCAGTTTGACGTTTAATTAATTATTAATAAAAAATAAACACCAAACTGAAAACACCACATGTAGGGTGTTATCGCTGTAATACAGCGGTGATTGGATGAAATTTGACACATGACTTGAAATTAAGTAATTTGATTGGTTACTATATTCAGTAAAAAATTATCCGGTGAATACGTCTCCCAATTACCCCCAATTATACACTCAGTACATAGGATGGTGCACAAATCCCCCTGATAATTCCCACTTTCTTATACAAAAATTCACTATATAATAAGAAGGTTGACAGGTAAAGCTCAATACGCTGGGTTGTCAGGATGTCTAGCTCAGTACGCAGTAACAATCAGAACTTTAGAGTTTGTATAGCATCTCTATTGCCACGTTTAGCCTTTTCTTCAAATTTATGTCTCCAATTCTTCTTCAATTCCCGTTAGACGTCTTATTAGTCACTTCCAGTTCAATACTCGCCACAGGGCAAGTGTCAAATGTCAACGATCTTTTCAGCTTCGCTACGCTAACGCCAAACGCTCCCCTTTTATCTACCGTCCGTCTCAGAAGCAATTTTTAATAAATTGCTGTGAAAAGCACAGTTAGATATCTAAGGGCCAACTGCACCGTTTCTTCTACTAAGTAATACTTTCATAAGTAAAACTTTATTCAGTAAGAAAAACTTGGTGTAATTCAACTGCACCGTGTCTTATTTAGCTAAGTCGACTAAAGACAGGATGTGGACAGGCGGATAGGGATTTTGATTTTGGTAAATTGAAATGTTACCTTTGTGACACTAAACTCTGATAATGAGAATGACAATTATATTTAAAATATAAACTATATAAAATATAATGAAGTAAATGAAGAGCTGCGTCTCCCAGTGATTTATGATTTATAGTGGTAGTAGAAATCTGACTGTTTCTTTTTGTAATCGAGACTTTTTAAGAAATTTATATTCGGATAGGGTGTTATAAAAATCTTGTTTGGGAATTATAGTCTTGGGAACACCAAATTCAATTAATTCCATTCTGTAAAGGTCATCAAAAAGCTCTATATCCATTATTAATTCCATTTTGTTTGATTTTATAAACTAACCTTTCTATATTTTAATCATTTTGTCTGCCAATTACTTTCACCTAAGTAGGACTTAAGTAGAGCCTACACTTCGACTTACGTTAAGAACGACTTACGACGCGGTGCAGTCACATATATTTCCTAAGTCTTACTTAAATGCTTGAGTAGCAGCGGTGCAGTTGGCCCTTAGTTGACCAACCAAATCTACTCAATTCATTAAAACGTTTTCTCCACTACTAGCTGTGAAGTTGACAATTATTGCTTCTTCTAGCCAAGTGAGAAGTTGAATTTCTCTATTAGTGGTTATTTTTTTCTGTTAAATCTATGTCAATAATAAAAAAATTATTTTGAGAATCCAGGGATGGTAGTTCAACAAAAACTTGCAACATAATTTTGTATACCCAGGAGATTGTCTTTAACATATTTGCTGCTTGAAAGTACCTATCAATATAGAGTTATTTGGATAAAAATGCAATTAGTTTAAAATTCGCGCTCAACCAAAAATGACTGATGACATAACGAGTACGTTCATAATATATCGAAAAGTGACGGTGTAATTGTCAGTCAGACGACGGGGTAAGCGCTTCTCGTGGTGCGTTTGTGAATAATTTTTGTCTTAAATTTGGCTAGTAGTGGAAAAAATTGTATATGCACC
Organism: Galerucella tenella; assembly: GCA_910591685.1. Taxonomy (NCBI): domain Eukaryota; kingdom Metazoa; phylum Arthropoda; class Insecta; order Coleoptera; family Chrysomelidae; genus Galerucella; species Galerucella tenella. The sequence continues at coordinate 8,139 of CAJUYH010011050.1, forward strand.
ATGGTGTTAACAATAATCGAACAGAAAATTGAGAGATAGAGAGACAAGCTTTATTGTAATGATAAATTTTTAAGGATAATGATCAAATATAAAAATACAAATTCACAAAAAGAAATAAAAAAAACTAAAAATACTGTCTATATGCAAAAACATAATAAAACATAGGCCTTGGGTTACCTTTTTAGCCACGAAAATTTTGAAGTAAACTATTGGGCGGAGTAGAATTCAATGAGACCTCTGGCGGAAAAATCTGTAACTGTCGCAACAAGTAAAATAATTCGTTTTGCATTGTTTTTGTATTATATTCATGTCAACGTAATTACCGTGAATTTGTACTTTATTTGTTTAATTTTGTGTCAGTGACAAGTTTAAAACTGTGTTTTTCTATTTAACTCAACTCTCATCATTTCTGAGGTAATATTCTTATATAATCAGAGATATTATGGAAGAGGTTATGTGATTCTATTTTTTGTTTTCATTGCAGATCAAAGAGAAAATAAGTCGGTATTAAAGATTAAAAATATTACTCAATAGAAACCTACCTTCCCTGCAACTTTTGTAGATATAATTATATCAAAAATAAAATAATAACACGAAATCAGACCTAAAACTAAACAGTTAATTGAACGCTTGTTGTACTTTTCACAAATATTAATCATACCTATTACTCCAAAAATAAAAATATTAGGAGTCAAAATTTATTTTAACAACACAAAATACTAAAGCACAATCAAAGAAAAAGCAAAAGTTTTACAAAACACACACTGAAAATAACTAAAACAGCAAAATAAAGCCACTTAAATATTAAAGGGCTTATACGGCATCTGATTTGTTTTACTCGTTGCCAAGATGACATTGACATTTCAGAGCGCCATCTATCGAATTCTACTTTTCCCAATAGATGTAAATGTAAGAGTGAATGGATTCTGTCATTAATACCTCCATCAAACTACACCTACTAGAGGAATGTCAGGGAATGTCATAGCGACTTATATAAACACAAACAAGATATGTACCGGCGAGGAGTAATAATAATAACAAAGGAAGACACATAATTATTTATGGAAGATTCATACAATAACTCATACATACTACTAAAAATTTTCACATTTACAGGTTAAAATTTGCGCTTAGATCGCTTTAGGAATTCCCACAAGATGGTTTTGATTGCAAGATTTATACTGGTTAAATACAATAGAGATGGGACGTTTAGATATACAAATTTAATAAAGTCAAAAGTCCTCTTATAGTGCGGGTTCAAAGGAAACTAACCATATGTATCAAATCAGAAAACATAGAGGTTACCAAAATGTGAGATTACAAATATACCCGGAGAAAATAACGATGGTTTATGTTTCCTGCACACTGCGGTTGACGAATTTCCACTTTTTCATTCATTCGCGAAATAATCTATCAGATTGAGTCCCATTTTTTTTTGCTTGAGGATGCAAAATACCGGAAAATTGCTTCTTATTATTCATATTGTCATTTTGATTTGTCAAAGCGACATAACTGACATTTAAATAATAAAAACTTCGCTGATGAAAGACTTTTTAGAATCGATCGCATAAAAACTAAATTGCATAAGTCTGTCTTATTCATCTTACGGATTTTATTTGAAAGTTATGATTAAACGCAATAAAAGAAAACAAAAACAGTGAGTATGTCTTTGTTGAATCGTATGACCCGCACGATAAGACTGCATTTGACAATATATTATAATATAGTACACCATTCTGACTATTAAATATTCTAGATTATAAAATTATAAATTCTGTCACTGAATAATAAGGTCTTTCAAGCAGAAATGTCTTTGTCAATCTCCGGAACTTTTTAAATTTATTCGCCACTTTTAATAATTCTAAAGGTAGCCGATTGAATAATTGTTTGGCATTGAAGATGATGGAATTTATTATCAGATCAGTTAAATATATAACTTACCACTGAAATCAACTTCCATCTGGCGTTATTTCAAAAATTAAAAGCAATTTCAGTACAGTAAATTTAAATGGTACAATAATAACTAATAGCTTAGAATGAGCAATTAACAATTTACAGATTGAAAAATAATAAAATTATTTTTAAAGGTTGATGTAATAATGTGCAGCAAATATATTAGGTAATAAAGAAAATTACAAAGCAACTAATTTTAAATATTAACTGCAATTTTCTCATGGACAATGTGTATTATATTCCGCTATAAAAATACGTATTATGTATAAATATATAGTTAATTTTTTACAGTGGAAAATATAAATTATTTTCTCAAAATTCTATCTGCATTACAGGAAAAATGCCTGAAAAAAGTCACGGCATATTTTACGCGAGATCAAAATGCCCCACACTCAGCACATATCTAAAGTAATATTACTTATTCTCCTAATATCAAAGGCAAGTGCAAATTCAGCGATTGAGAATGCGCATAAAGTACAATTCCATAAAACCGTTCGTAAATTGCCGATGGTTCATCGAACACATTCAGCTAATGTATTAATTTCAGTGTAAATTAATCAGTTTCATCGAACTTGAAAGCTGATGTTTCCGATGGATTTAACATTTGTAGGTTAGAATTAGATAACCTTTAATACTGATTGTTTTGCGTGATTTATGTAGTCGAGATGGTGGCAATTTTAATTATTATTGATAAAATAAATTCTCCAAGTAGTAACAGCAGCAGTAGCAGCTCCGATTCTGATACTGAAGAAGAATTGAGGAATTGTAAGGGAGTGTCACAAGAAAAATGAGGGATATGTACTAAGTGTGGTACAAAATTATAATCGAAGCATTTTAGAATGTCTAAAGAATCTGTTGAAGTGATTTTAAGAATTTTACTACGAGTATAGCTTAATTGGTTTTGTTTTCTTGTAGATGTTTATTACAGAGTTGCAGATAGAAAAATCTGTGGTATGTCCAGGAGGTCCACCTGTTCCTGTTTTGGATGCAATGCTATTAATTCTTTGGTGTTTGGCCAATCAGGAGATAGGTTTGGCTTCAGTAAAGGTCATACACATGGACTAGTTTTAAAGATGTGCCAACTGCTTTCACGGAAAACAAAACATCTCATAGTATGGCCAAGAAATGGAAAGGAAATAAAAAATATACAACCTTTCAACAAGCTAATGGGTGCAAATAGCTTTCCAAATGTATTTGGTTGTGTGGATGGTACACATATTGAACTTCCAGGACCATCAAGTGATAACTCATATTATAATCGGAAAGGTTATCACTCAATGCTCCTCCAAGGCAAATCACAAACAAGAATTTATTGATATATATTTTGGATGGCCAGGTGTATATTGTACCTATTCCCTTTGATAACAAATAAATTGAGAATTATATTTGTACTTCAAAATTTAGTTGATATTT